>OX456523.1:96015063-96292054 GCA_949748255.1 Eustalomyia histrio | reverse complement strand
GTGAATTGACCTGACTGAGATTCGAACCTCGAACCCCGCGGGCTTAGAGAAAAAAAGTATTTGTGACATAGCGTCTAGATAACTGAGCTATTGAAGCTCACACAAAATCATCGTCAATAGAGGTACATATATAAAAGTCTTCGTTCATTAGCGATTTGTTTAGTTTTTATTTAAATGACAAATCTTTGAATGTGTGTTGTTTGTGTATAAAATGTGGAGATGAAAGAAAAGAATTTTAACACATGGATGTGTTGTTATGCTCAAAATTCTACATACATATTAAACAAAGGGATTTTACTGGAAAAATTTGAGGTAGTCCTGGTTTTTTGCTAATATCTCAGAAATGGATCACATGTAACAGAAATAAAAAACAATCAAGTCCTCATCATGTCTGGGTTCTTCGGAAAACCCATTTCAACACACAGACGGACATCGTTAAATCAACTTCGCTCTTCATAAGGACCCAGAATATATATACTTTATAGGGTCTAAGATCAATATTGTAGAAATTACAAACGGAATGACAAACTTATATATACCCTTCCACCTGTGGTGAAGGGTATAATTATGAAATATATATTTATATATGCTAATGCATACGACTCACACCGAATTAGCTAGAAACCTGAAATTTGAAATATGTGTTACCAGGAGTATGGGCTTATTCATTATTGAGGTACATCTCAGAATTTTGGTCTGGGACATGGTGAAAAAATATATATATATAAATTTTCACAACTTATATCCTATCAAAAATTTATATTTCTTGTTATCCTGAAATGATTTAAAATTTGAAAGTTTTGTAAAAGAATATTAATAAGGAAACAAAAACAAACTAAAATCACAAAAAAATTTATCTCACTGGGTGGGATTCGAAACCATTGACATGGGGCCACATATAATTATATCAAAAATACTCTAGATATGAAACTATAAATAACAATATCTCAAATTTGTTTGCACATATTGTATCATATATAATTATATCTCACAGCAACAATCGTTCCATGTCGCGTTAATGGTAAACCTGTTAAATTATCACTTGCTGATAATAAATCAGCTATTTTGCATTTGTAAAAAAAATTAACATAAATAGAAAATTTACTGTAAAGAACTTGTTTGGGTTGCGGTTGATATCCTGGTTCGTGACCAATGGTGAACGCACTCCAGCTTGGGCTACCAATATTCAGGGCACACTCAGTTCTTTTGTTTTGTATTTAAAAGATTTTTTTTTGTTTAAATTTTAATTCCAGATTTATTTTCAATTTTTAGTTCACAGTTTAATTTCTTTTTAATTTTTAAAAATAGCAATATTCTTTTTTTATATATTAGCATACTTGGTTCTTTCTTTATATACGTATATGCTTCACAGCCTTTATGTTCTTTTTTTCTTCTTTTTAATTTACATATATATAATTTACCGGCTTTACTTGTTGCTGTGGCTGACAGTTAGTTAGGAGCCAAGGCAGCAGAGAAAAAAGAGCTACATTCCTACTAGCTGAATAAGGATGCCACACTGTAGTACGTACCAGGCGGCGGATTCGCGCCGTTACCCAACAACGTTAACCGCCTGAACATACCGCGCGACTTGAACCAACAGGCAACAAAAAGCTCCGCATGTCATAAGTAGAGAAGACCAAAGAACAGCCCAAGGTCAGAAAGTTCAATTTAGATTTTATAAGAAAAGAAACTACGTTAAAGCTCAAAACAAATTCAAAGGGCAAACAAAAAGATTTATATGCTCTAGTTATGACATACGGAATTAGTGCACAATATCCCTATATATTTACATTAATTACAATTTCCATAATTTTATAATGTAGGGTCTGCTTGTTTACATTTCTAGCAAACATAGAAACAGAGATCTTTTTAAATGGAATGAAGGCAAAA
Source organism: Eustalomyia histrio (assembly GCA_949748255.1). Taxonomy (NCBI): domain Eukaryota; kingdom Metazoa; phylum Arthropoda; class Insecta; order Diptera; family Anthomyiidae; genus Eustalomyia; species Eustalomyia histrio. The sequence continues at coordinate 96,290,164 of OX456523.1, read as the reverse complement.
TATTTCAAACGTAATAAAATAGAGTCAAATTTCACTCAGAAGCCCAATTTGAAAGAAAAAAGAACTATCGTGCAAACAAACAGGCCCATAAATACAATTTTATAAACAAAACACAAAAAACGGGTTTCTCATAGAAAAACTTAACAAATTTTCAAAATTAAATTAATCAATTTAACGTTACCAAAAGTAAACAAAAAAAACTAATGACTTTAAATTTCATTAATATTCAAGTTAAATAAAGTAAATTTAATATTTTTACTTTAACTATAAGAGACACGTAGCTTTCGGCTTTACTTTTCTAACCTGTTGTTCCATGGGACCACTTTTCCTTCGCCAAAATATGCTTGTCCAAAATAGATTCCTGGGAATATATCGTACCAGGGCGACCGCTGCATAGTGGGCAACTGTAGTTGACATTAAATAGCACATCAAACTGGCTCATTTTTTAAAACGACAAGATCATTTTCTTGAATGTCTATTTGAGGATATTTCCATTTACTGCGCTTGTGCAACTCTTTTAAATACTCCTCTTTCTATCGACGACAAAACTCTTGCTGCATGGACTTAACTTTTCGCCATCTGTTGAGTATGTCACCAGACGGTTGCGCTTCTTCTGGTTCTGCGGGGGTCATAAGCGTAGAGCCTACTAAGAAGTGTCCCGGAGTTAAAGCTAATTCTTCATCTACGTTTTCAGATAAAGGGCCTAATGGTCTTGAATTTAGACACGATTCGATAGTAGCTAGCAGGGTTGATAATTCTTCAAAGGTGTATTTAATCTGTCCTGACATCTTTTTAAAGTGCATTTTAAAACTTTTGACACCGGCTTCCCACAGGCATCCCATAAAATGCCACGATAACTGTTGATGACCATATTTTAAAACAGCGTTATCGCGTACCTCTTTTATGTGTTTTACAAAATTCTCATAAATTTTCTTTGCGGCGCCAACGAAATTTCTACCATTATCAGAGAAGATCTTATTAGGACAACCATGGCGGGAAATAAAACAAGCTAAAGCAGCCATAGAGGCAGGGGTTGACAGATCGCTGACTGCCTCTAAATGAATAGCTTTAGTTTAAAAACAAACAAAGAGACACACATAACCTTTGGTGATTTTGCAATATCGACCAGTAAAACTTTTAATTTCAAATGGGCCAGCAAAATCAACGCCTGTATTCGTAAAAGGGCGACTAAAAGTACTTCTTTCATCGGGTAAAGGAGCCATAACACTATGGAACATTTTTGGGATTATTGTCTGGGGGGTGAGAAATTCTAAGTCAGGGTGATGGGACTAGGTCAGTATAGTAAAACCCTCAAAGGGTATTGATGTTTTTTCGCTTAGTTGTAACATTTTGGCAAAAACGTAGTTTAACATAACTCGAAAACCACTTGTTCGATATTGCTGAAACAAACTCAAAAAAATTTAGAATTACAATTTCTTTAATACGTTCATATAACGTTTTTCTTTATAATCAACAGTTTTGCCGGTAAAAATAAATTTGTGGAGAAAAAAAATATTTTTTTGCCTAAAAATTAAATTTTTGTTTTTTTTAAATTCATAAAAAATCCAAAACGGAATGAAGGCAAAAAAAACTTTTTTTCCCTTCATACATTCATTTTTAACTTCGAAAGTGTTGCACATATAGGAAAACGGTATAGAAACAGATTAGAGAAATTGTAATTCTTAATTTTTCTAAATTTGTTTCATCAAAATCGGACAAGTGGTTCTCGAGTTATGTTAAACTACGTTTTTGCCAAAATGTTAAAACTAACCGAAAAAACATCAAGATAAGGAAAAAATTTAAAAGGTCATAAAAAAAACTGACACATACGAACGCCAAACCCTTTGAGGGTTTTACTATACTGACCTAGTACCATCACCCTGACTTGGAATTTCTCACCCCCCAGATTGGCTGTTGTACTGTGTAATTCTCCCTTGACACTTTTTTCGGTACACTCTAATTGATTTCTTTTGAAATTTACCCAACTTATAGTAGGGAACTGTACTCCTACTATAATGCATATATTTACCACCCATACAATTTTTTTTTTCTATAAAAACAGTATATTTATTGTTCACAATAAAAACAATTACTTTATTTATTTTAATAAATCTGAATTTATTTATGTATTTAAAAAAAAATTAAAAGTACATGTAAATTTTACAAATGATATAATTAAAATAAAAACTATTTTAATTTGCAAATACATAAAATATTAACATAGATTAGGGGGTTTCTATAAAAAGTGTCAGATTCTTCTTAAAAAAAATACTCCAAATTTTAGAATCAAAAAGGTCGATGATGAATACGTATACATAATGCTTATTGATTTTAAATAATGCTTATTGATGTGCATTCATCTCGATGGAAAGTATCAATAAAAGTAGTTTTTTAGTGAATCTTGAATGAATATTTTGGGCAACTTCAATATTCCACATTTCGCTACATTTATATTTCTAAGATTGGGGTATGTTTTTTTCCATCTGTATTTTCTATATCCATTCCGACGTTAGGATAAAGTTGTGAAATGCCTGTATTATGCACTTGAACTTTAAGAAGTTTTACAACCGACATATAATTATCGCCAGCTGAAAATTGGATTTTATTTATGCTAAAGGATATAATATAATTGCCATTTAAAAGTTTTTTAATTTTTTCGAAACACAACTTATTTTTAATTATTTTTTTTTAATTTGTTTTTTTTGTAAAAATAGATGATTCTACGCGAACATTTAATATTATATTTTTTGAGCATTTAATATTATTTTAATATGACGAGATGATAATTCATAAATTTAAAAAACTAATACGGTTTTGTTTATAATTTTTATTTTTTTCTCTATATAGAAATGTCATATTTGTTACCATTATAAGTTAATATATTTACAAACTTTGTGCGTAAAATTTTTATTCAACAAAACGATACTTATTTTAGGCATAATGTGTTTAATTGTAAACACATAGTGTCTAAATATACTTCGTGTGTGTATAATGTATATGAAAGTGTGCGCAAAAAAACTTTGCGCATTTTGTGTTTATATTTACCGCATTTTCGTAATATTACATAAAATATTACCCATTTTATAGTAGTAAATTTACATTAATTTTTAGAGTGCATAGCACGCAGACTTTACAGTTATGAATGAAAGTTTTTATTTTTTGCTTTTAATATCCAACACTCTTGACAAATCGTATTGAGGACTAACCTAGGTCCACCGTGATAAACCAATTTATGAATAAATTCAACATATAAACAGGCTAAAGCACTACCGTAAGCAATAAGAATGGGATGTCGTTCATTGTAGGATAAACTTGTGGAAGAACCCAGGCGGCCATTTGCTCGAATAATATGATTTTTGTCCAAAAACGGGGTGAGGGTTAGTAAAGGGCTACGAGAGTTGATTTTCTTTCCTTCTAACAAACAACTTAGTTCACACGGAAAATTAATTTGTTGAGACAATGAGAACAAACGATTTCTAACGAAAGTCAATTCTTGAGCCGATATGCTGCATAAGAAAATTTGCTGTTATAATCACTGGTGCCGGCCACCCTGCTGGATCAAACAGACGTACGATTATTGAAAGTACTTCCCTCTTGCTAAATGATGATTTGTGTCGAATTTTCTCCGTGATAAAATAGAAATGGTCCGCTGCTGCATTCCAACATAGATCTAGCGTTTTAGCTGTACTTTTATCATCGAGACAAAAAAAGAGGAATTAAGAAGATGTTCTGAGGGCAAATTTTTCAAAATATCTTTAGAATTTGATGTCCATTTTCGTAGTTGAAAGCCCGCTGTTTTTAAAATATTAATCAGCTGATCACAAGCAACTAATGCATCCGCAACTGAATGGGCTCCGACAAGGGTATCGTCAACGTACATTGATTCTCGAAGAATTCTGGCACCAAATGGAAAACACTGCTCTTCATCATCTGCTAACTTTAAAAGGGTACGAAGAGCCAAATACGGTGCACAATTGACGCCGAATGTGCCCTTCTAGATAATGGCTCAGATGATCCAGCACCATCAGGTAAGAGCTTTAGACCACCCCCAGTATACCTTAGAGAGCAAACCTCAAACGATTTAATAAGTAGTCTGATAGATATTATCGGCGAAAAATCGTTTCACGTAATCCCCCTTAAAAGAGGTAATATCACAGAAACGAAAATCCAAATATATAGTGAAGATAACTTCCGAATATTGATGTTATTTTGAAACCCGTAAAAAAAACGTTTACACTTACAATTTTAGAGCTGTAAAGGTCTGCAAGTAGTGATTAAAGGTATTGACTCTAGTGTTGACCTATCAGAGATAAAAGAGGCTATGGAAAATGACGGCTTTAAAATTAAGTCTGTTGTAAACATAAAAAATAAGGAAAAAATACCCCAGTCTTTATTTCGTATTGAGCTAGAGCCCGGAGATGTAAACTTGAGAAAGGGCCAGAGTTACCCAATATATCAAATCGGGTACCTTCTGTATAGAAGAGTTTCTGTTGAAGCACCCCACAAGCGTTCAGGCCCCGTTCAATGTCATAACTGCCAAGAATTTGGTCATACTAGGGCATATTGTAAGCTTCCATCGGTCTGCGTGGTTTGCGCCGAATTGCATTGCACTAGTGATTGCAAAAGGCCTAGATCCGATACGACCGCCAAAAAATGTAGCAATTGTGGCGGAGGTCACACAGCTAATTTTAGGGGCTGTCCTGTATACTCTTCGGAGAGACAGTTTTTCGTTAATAGAAGACAAATTGCGCGGAATTTACATACGCCTTTCATACAGTCTAATGCCGGGGCAGTATCATTCGCAGACGTTCTACGACCCCGTCAACAACCCTTTACTCAATACACCCGGCCAAACTCAAACCCTGCAAGTGTTGTGAACCCTAAAGCACTACCACAAGCCCAAAATGTTAATTTTAGTAGACTCGAAGCTATAAACAACTTAACAAACTCTATGAACAACATGAAGCAGGAGATGATACGGATGCAATATACTTTGTTGCAGGCTGTGTTAGGCAAACCATGAACTGTCTAAAAATATGCTATTGGAACGCGAACGGCATTCCAATAGCATTATCTTATGTGTGATTTTTCGAAGATTATCTCCAAGCTACTACAATATGTGTAGAGGAGTTTGGTATGAACCTAGTTATCTCATCAGTTTATGCTCCCCCGAAATTTAAGATATCTGAAAATCAGTTTACATCTTTTTTTAACTCATTAGGCTCAAGCTTTCTGGCAGCTGGCGATTATAATGCTAAGCACACATTCTGGGGGTCACGCCTCATTACCCCGAGAGGCCGTGTTTTGGTTGATACAATTTCTAAATTGGGTATGGATGTGATTTCAAGTGGAGAACTGACATACTGGCCATCAGATCGTAATAAGATACCGGATTTAATAGATTTTGGAATAGCAAGAAATATCGCAAGGAACTTAGTTTGTGTAGAATCATCCCTGGAACTCTCCTCTGATCACACACCCACTATTGTTACTCTTTTTAATACCCGTGAAATAGTATCCCCATCTGGTGACTTAGAGCTAACAGGTAAAGGAACAAAATGGCTCAAATTTATCAGTACTCATTGCTCGGAAAACATATCCCTAAGAACACCAGATGAAATCGACTTTTCGCTTAAGAATTTCGAATCTAAAAGAACAAGTTCTTTCTGTTGATGTCGAACGACTCTTGAACGAAAAAAGAAGAGCTCGTAGAAAGTGTCAACTGCACAGATCTCCACAACTCAAAGCTAGATTGAATAAAAGTACAAGAAATTTACGTAAATTACTTGAATCACGGAAAACAAACTCACTAAATAGATTCTTAGAATATCTCGAGCCTACAGCCAAATCAGACTACTCGTTATGGCGTGCAACCAAGGATTTAAAAAGGCCTGTCTTATGTAAGCCTCCTTTGCGAAAACCAAACTGAGGTTGGGCGAGAAATGATACTGAAAAAGGAGATCTGTTTGTTAAACACTTAAGAAATGTATTCACACCAAATGATTCAAGTGTTATAGTTGAGTTGCCACCAATTTTACCCCAGCGCAGAGCAGTACCCGTTCGGTTTGAGATGCGAGAGGTCGAAAAGTCAATTTTTGATTCAAACCCCAAAAAAGCATCTGGCATTGATAATATCAGTAATAAAATGCTCTTGGAGTTACCCCGAATAGCTGTAAAAATAAATTTGGTTATTTTTAATGCTATATTACGCCTTGAATATTATCCCCCAGAATGGAAAGTTTCACTCGTTAAATTATAACCAAGCCTGGTAAGGATCACACGAAAGTTGAATCTATCCAAACTTTTCGAAAAGCTACTAGTGAACCGATTAAATGTAGCTGTTGCTGAAAACAATTTAATACCCGCACACCAGTTTGGTTTCAGAATGAAACATGGCACAATTGAGCAAGTTCACAGACTGGTAAGTGAAATTAGAAAGGCTTATGAAGAGAAGGAATACTGTTTTGCAATTTTCATTGATGTCTCACAAGCTTTTTATAAAGTTTGGCATGAAGGACTACTCTTTAAAATCAAGTACATATTGCCATCTAATACACACAATTTACTCGAAAGCTATATAAAAAATCGAAAATTTATGGTTAAGGAAAGCGATTTTATAAGCACTCCACAAAATATACATGCCGGTGTTCCACAAGGTAGTATATTGGGACCACTTTTGTATATCCTATATATGTACCTCTGACATGCCAACGAATAGTGACACACATACTTCCACATTTGCCGATGATACCGCGATCCTAAGTTGCCACAGTAACCCACTCGAGGCTTCTCGAATTTTACAGAATCATGTTTGTCAATTAGAAGTGTGGCTTAATCAGTGGAAAATAAAGGTGAATGAGCAGAAATGTGTTCATATTACTTTTACGTTAAGAAGAGAAACTTGCCCTTTAATCCGAATAAATAATCATACAAGTGTCAAATATTTAGGCATTCATCTTGATCGTCGACTCACGTGGAAGAATCATATAGATGCAAAATTACTTCAGATGAAATTAAAAATCATTTAAATTAATTGGTTAATTGGAAGAAACTCCAGACTCAGCCTCGATTGTAAACTATTGCTGTACAACTCGATAATTAAACCCATATGGTGTTATGGAGTTCAACTCTGGGCAACGGCCTCCCATTCTAATGTTCAGAGAATTCAAAGAAAGCAGAACAACATTTTACGATTAATAACAGGCGCTTCCTGGTATGTAAGAAATTCAAATATACACTCAGATTTGAATGTTCCTCTAGTTAAAGATGAGGCCGTGAAATCTACCCAAAGCTATTTAGGTAAACTGGGAACCACTGTTGAATTGACTTTACCTTCTATTTTTCTCCGTAAAATCTCTATGCATTAATGTAGGATGTCTTCTTTTACATTTAGAACAGCCGTTTTGACTTGAGCAATCACCGTACATATCGCCAATAGTAAGGCAATTAAAACAATAACGATATCTTCTCAAAACAGAAATAAGATTTTTATAGTCCATATTAAAAAATTTATGACATGAACCATTTTCCAATTTTGGCATCTTTGTTTTGTCTTTTACCGATTGTTCCCAAAGGTGTAAAGTTTGTGGTGCCAAGCGTGTTGAACATTGAATAATATAAATCGCATTCCAAGATTCAATATTATCTTCATATAATTTTAGGACCGATATACAATTATTAATGTCCCTTTGCAACCTTTTTATTTCTTGAGCTGTGTCCTCTTGGCATAGGGCCATATTAAAAAGTTAACTGCTTAATTACTAATACCCTTTCATTTTCATAATTTGATTTTAAATTAATCCACGCAACCTCAAAATTTCCTGATTTTATAGCTATGTATGTGTTGATATATTTCTCTAGCTTCACCGGCAGTTTTTTGAAATAAATATGATAATTTTTCAACTTGGCTAAGTCGTGGGCTATTTATTATAATAGCAGTAAATAAATCCCGAAATGTGGGCCACGATAAATAATCGCCATAAAAAATACCAGTGTCTACCTGAGGTAGGGGCAAAAAATTTCCTTGGTTGGGAACCACTGCATTGGAAATCTCTTCTGGGAATTGTTTTCTTGCATTTGAAAGTATATTAATACAACGTACGTATACCTTTGTACATGCCGAAAAATCTTCTTCTAGGCTCGGTTCCAATAATTTCTTCAGCCGCGCTAAAATATTTTTCCAAAACCGACATATTTATTTTATTTCAGAAAAATTTGGTACAAGAAAACAACAAGGCAAAAGCAGTTGAAAAAGAAAAACAAAATTTCCGTTTGGGACACGTTTAACAATTTAACGGCACCAAAATTGCAAAAAAAATCTTTACAACAAATATAATTGTTAACGGGATAAATAAAATGGCCTTTTTAATTTCTTATGTTGAAACCCCGTTTTAATTTATAACCTCAAAATATCTGAGCCACAAATTGGCTCCAGTATTTCAAATAATGCAAGTTTACGCACCTGCTTTACTCCACACTGTACTTTTTCCTTACGTGGTTTTCTAGGTTGTTGAGAAAAAAATGTCTTCCTTCTTTATGTGTCGACACACCAGAACTCTCCACCAGATTTTCGCCGGAGAAGGTCCAAAAATGTTGGGGTTGAGGTTGATATGATGGTTCGTGACCAATGGTGAACGCAGTCTAGCTTGGGCTACCAATATTCAGGGCACACTCACTTTCCTTTGTTTTGTATTTTAAAGATTTTTTTTTGTCTAAATTTTAATTCCAAATTTATTTTCAATTTTCATTTCACAGTTTCATTTCTTTTTAATTTTTAAAAATAGCAATATTCTTTTTTTTTTATATACTAGCACACTTGGTTCTTTCTTTATATATGTATATGCTTCACAGACTTTATGTTCTTTTTTTCTTCTTTTTAATTTACATTTATATAATTTGCCGGCTTTACTTGTTGCTGTTAGTTAGGAGCCAAGGCAGTAGAGAAAAGAGAGCTACATTCTTATTTGCTGAATAAGGATGCCACACTGTAGTACGTAACAGGCGGCGGATTCGCGCAGTTGCCCAACAATATTTGCCGCTTGAACAGAACTTTTACTTCTTAACAATGAAAAATATATTTGAAAATGTAAATAGTTATTTGCCATTTTTAATATAATAATTAATATTTAAATTTTAATAAAATCAATTTTTTTTTATTATTTCAAATATATTTATTAATTAAGCTGTTTTTTATATGAATAAATTTGACGTTTATTTTTGGGTATGAAATGTGGTTTTGTGCGTTCGCATTTTAAAGGTTTTGTGAGAGAATTTTTTGCTTACTCTCATTTTACAAGGCTACCCAAATTTACCTCGTACACCCCTAATGCTTCTTTAAGTTTATTATTTATAAAAATTTAATTAATTTTGTTTGCGTGAGGGCAAAATATGAAAATAAAAAAAAAACAAGTAAGAGCGGCTAATTTCGGCTATGCCGAATCCCTTCACCATGGTTGGGAAAAATGTGAAGTTTATATAAGGACATATATTGAATGGACAGATTTATATACGGACATCTTTCAGAGGAAATTTTCCATTTAGTTTGGTGATAAAACTTGGACTCGGGAAGATTTATGGTTCCCGAAAATAGGTATTTAATTAAATGTATGTTTTGGTCATAACTTTTTTCTATCTGAACCGAGTTCCGAGTTTTTCAGCAAATATGTTCTACTAAAGATTTTCGATCTTTTGATATATAAGACGTATCCATAGGTCATATAACAGCTATAAAATTTTATAAAAGTTTTGATGTTTTTAGCCCATTTATGGAGTATTTAATTACGGTCTTACCGTTCTTAAGATATAAATTAATTAATTGGTCAGATGTTGTGTATTGATAACCAAGATGCTTGCACCTTATTTGGAAACTTTTCCTCTCTCCGTTCTCCAATTATACAGAAAAGCTGACCGACATCGTTGAGTCAACTGTGCTGGACGTATTTGTTTTGTTAAAATAAATAATAAAAAAAAAACAAAAAAAAGTCTTAAGAAAATAAAAAAAAAAACAAAAAAAGTGTTAAGAAAATATAAATTGACTACTGAGCCATTGAAGAACATACGCAAACGTCGTTAATAGAAGTAAATAAAGAGTTTTCGTTAAAACAGATTTGTTTGGATTTTATTTAAATGACAAACCTTTGTATGGGTTTGTTGTTTGTGTATAAAAGGTGAAGAAGTGAAAGACAAGAAGTTCAACAAATAAAATTAAAACAACAACAATCGCGATCATAATGCCAATCAGTGTCGTCATATTTTTTTTAAAAAATATTTTTAGTTCTAAAAAAAAGCTTTTTTCGATCAAAAAAATATTTTTTTACAAATCGTTAAAACAAATCACTAGAACTGCATGTGTTTTATTTCTAGAAAAACGTTTCATTTAGCTGGTAAATATGCATTTGGGATTTTGTTTGGTTTTTTTTATTAAGAAATGTTTTTAATTTTAATTTCTTTAGCTTTATTTTAAAAATTTTAATTTCTTAAGCTTAACTTTAAAACTTTGAAGGAAAATTGTTTTTAAACATTTGTTTTATAAATTATTATAAGTTATGACCTACAAAAATCTTTTTATAAATTCTTTTAAATCGGAGCAAAAATAAAACCGTTTGTATTTTGTTTGTATTAGAGGGTTTTTATAAAAATTTTGATGCTTTTAGCCCGTTTATGATTTTTTTTAATTACGGTTTTACCGTTCTTAAGATATAAAATAATCTATTTTGTGCAACGCCCAATTTTATCAGATTTTGTTTATTGACAACCAAGATGCTTGTACCTTAGTTGGAAACTTTTCCTCTTTCCTTTCTCCAAATTTACAGAAAAACTGACCGACATCGTTAAGTCGTATATGTAATGTTAAAAAAAAAGTCTTAAGAAAATATAAAAAAAAAGTTAAATAGACGGGGCTCGATCGCGCGACTAAAAGAAAAAAACTATTTGTGAACAAGCGCTTAGACAACTGAGCCAGCTCATCCGCAACCGTCGTTAATAGAAGTATATAAAACATATTTGTTTTCTTTTTATTTTTTTTTATTATTAAATTGTAAATCTTTGGATGTGTTTGTTGTTTGTATATAAAAGGTGAAGAGTTAAGGAAAATAATTTCAACAAATGGATGTGTTTGTTATGAGTAAAATTCAACATACACATTTAACAAAGGGATTTTACGGAAAAAATTAGAGGTAGGTGTGATTTTTTGCTAATATCATCTTATCTATAGTGATAAGCAACAATGTTTAATATCCTTTAACGGTTGTACTCGCTAGAATCTGTGTAAAAACTTCCAACAAATTTGTACAAAAAGGGGAGCAATATTCAGATCCTAACCAAACATTAACATACCAAAGGCAAAGGTGCCGAAAAATACCCTTCACCGCAGGTGGAAGGGTATATATATGTAAGTTTGTAATTCCGTTTGTAATTTCTACAATATTGATCTTAGACCCTATAAAGTATATATATTCTGGGTCCTTATGAAGAGCGAAGTTGATTTAACGATGTCCGTCTGTCGGTCTGTGTGTTGAAATGGGGTTTCCGAGGAACCCAGACATGATGAGGACTTGATTGTTTTTCATTTCTGTTACATGTGATCCATTTCTGCTTGCTATTAAAAATCAGACAGATCGGTTAATAAATGGCTGAGATATTACCAAAAAACCAGGACTACCTCTAATTTTTTCCGTAAAATCCCTTTGTTTAATATGTATGTAGAACTTTCTTTCATCTCCACCTTTTATACACAAACAACACACATACAAAGATTTGTCATTTAAATAAAAACTAAACAAATCTCTAATGAACGAAGACTTTTATATATGTACCTCTATTGACGATGATTTTGTGTGAGCTTCAATAGCTCAGTTGTCTAGACGCTATGTCACAAATACTTTTTTTCTCTAAGGCCGCGGGTGCGAATCCCGGTCAATTCACTTTTTTTTTGTACATTTTTTTTATTATTTTCTTAAGACTTTTTAATTAATTTATATAAAATTTTATATTAATAATTAAATAATCCATAAATAGGCTAAAAACATCAAAATTTTTATAAAAACCCTCTGATACAAACAAAATACAAACGGTTTTATTTCTATTTTTTGCTCCGATTTAAAAAAATTTATAAAAAGATTTTTAAACCATTTTATTTCTCATATATTAAGAAAATTTTAGACATAATTTCCCTTTGAGTGCAACTATTTTAGGTCATAACTTATAATCATTTATATAAAAAAAAATATATAAACTATTTTCCTTAAAATTTTTAAAATTAAGCTAAAGAAATTAATAATATTTTTGATAAAAAAGCGAAATAAAACCCCAAATGCAAATTTGCCAGCTAAATCAAACGTTTTTGTAGAAAGAAAACACATGCAGTTCTAGTGATTTCTTTTAACGATTTGTTGAAATTATTTTCTTTCACCAATTCACCTTTTATACACAAACAACAAACACTATTCTAGAGCTGTAATATGACCTATGGATACGTCTTATATAGCAAAAGATCGAAAATCTTTAGTATAACATATTTGCTGAAAAACTCGGAAATATCGGTTCAGATACAAAAAAGTAATGCCCAAAACATAAATTTTTTTTAAAAACCTATTTTCTGGAACCATAAATCCTCCCGAGTCCAAGTTTTATCACCAAACTAAATGGTTAATTTCCTCTTAAAGGCGTCCGTATATAAATCTGTCCATTCCATACATGTCCATATATAAACTTCAGTTTTTTCCCAACCATGGTGAAGGGTATATAAGATTCGGCATAGCCGAATTTAGCCGCTCTTACTTGTTGGTTTAGTATTTTGTATGATTCAATTCAATTAAAGATAACAAATTCAGCAAGATTGGCGCTGAATTCAAATTTACACTAATCGACAGGAAATTCATATAAATACTATGGATGGTAACCGAAACAAATGCGGTTATTGGTAAGGGTAACCCGATTTTCTATTATTTCGGTAACGTTATTTTAAGGGTAACGCTATTTTCTATTATTTCGGTAACGTTATTTTAAGGGTAACGCTATTTTCTATTATTTCGGTAACGTTATTTTAAGGATACCGATTTTTTCAGTTATTTCAGTAACGGTATTTTAGGGAAAACGATTTTTAAGTTATTTCGGAAACGGTATTTTGCTGATAACGGTATTTTCTATTATTTCTGTAACAGTATTTTAGCGATAGCGGTCTTTTAGTTACATCGGTAACGCTATTTTAATTGTAACGTTATTTTTGTTATTGCCGCATCGGTATTTGAATGATAACGATAGTTTCAATGCACACCGATATATTCAAACCCATCATGATCAGACTTTTGGAGGATATATATACGTATGTATGTCTCTGTACATATATGTTTGAATTTTGTTACTTCACAGCGGCGCACAGTGCTTTGTCCCATAGGCAAAAATCAAAAATTAAGCATGGGCTCAAATTGTTCTTAAAAGTACATTTTTTGAAAGACAAGAAGTTAACTGAAATAAATATGCAAAAAAAAATTTAGTTTGATTGCTTTCGCCGTCAGTAGAGGGCGCCAAAGTTTGAAAATATTAAGCAAAAATTACTGAACAAAAAATATTGTTTTCAGTTGTTTCACGAAAATAATTCTCAAAAATATATTTTTTTAAATACTGATTTAAAGTTTTATTTTTTGAATACTTAGATATATTTGTAGTAAACCTTTAATACACTATTTAATATATATTTGAAAACAAATATTTTTTACAACTCCAAAAAATAGGTTTTTTTTGGTGAAAATTCGAAAATTTCTTAAGTTTGATGGAGTATAAAAAAAAATTATATAAAATTAAATAATCTTTTATTTCGGTTTTTGTAAGTCTATAATATTATCTAACATATTATTAAAAAAAAAAGTGCCGGTTTTTCACAAAAAATCAAAATATTGGCTTTTGTAAAAATGGCTTAATTTGTGATTTTTACCGCATTTTTTTGACTTATATGATTGAATATTGACCAATTTTCAGCAAATTGGATATATGTACAAATATCAGTAAAAAGAATTAGTCACAATCATCATGTACCAAATTTCATTCGAATCGGATGAAAATTTTGAATAGTCTACTTACCAACTATTCTTTTAGCTCCCAATGAATTAGAAGAACATACTAGGAATATGGAAAAATTTCTTAAGTTTGATGGAGTATAAAAAAAAATTATATAAAATTAAATAATTTTTTATTTCGGTTTTTGTAAGTCTATAATATTATCTAACATATTATTAAAAAAAAAGTGCCGGTTTTTCACAAAAAATCAAAATATTGGCTTTTGTAAAAATGGCTAAATTTGTGATTTTTACCGCATTTGTTTGAAAAAATGTATTATCTTTGATTGAGTATAAAAAAAAAATTATATAAAATTAAATAATTTTTTATTTCGGTTTTTGTAAGTCTATAATATTATTTAACATATTATTAAAAAAAAAGTGCCGGTTTTTCACAAAAAATCAAAATATTGGCTTTTGTAAAAATGGCTAAATTTGTGATTTTTACCGCATTTGTTTAAAAAAATGTATTATCTTTGATTGAGTATAAAAAAAATTATATAAAATTAAATAATTTTTTATTTCGGTTTTTGTAAGTCTATAATATTATATAACATATTATTAAAAAAAAGTGCCGGTTTTTCACAAAAAATCAAAATATTGGCTTTTGTAAAAATGGCTAAATTTGTGATTTTTACCGCATTTGTTTGAAAAAATGTATTATCTTTGATTGAGTATAAAAAAAAATTATATAAAACTAAATAATTTTTTATTTCGGTTTTTGTAAGTCTATAATATTAACTAACATATTATTGAAAAAAAGTGCCGGTTTTTCACAAAAAATCAAAATATTGGCTTTTGTAAAAATGGCTAAATTTGTGATTTTACCGCATTTGTTTGAAAAAATTTATTATCTTTGATTGAGTATAAAAAAAAATATTTAAAATTATACAACTTATTTTATTATTAAATTGCATTGAAAACGATTGCTATCGTTTTTAAACAAATTTAACATTATTTTGAAGTTATTTTACAAAATTTGAAGGAATAAGTGTAGCCCTTTTTAAAATTATCAATTTTTGACATATTTTCTCTATACATATGTATATACATAATGAAGCCATTTTGTAAAATTTATTTTATAATTGTAAAGTTATATTTTTCGATAATGGTAAATTGTATTTAAAATTGTGTATAGTTGCTTTTTGGATATCTGTGTAAAAAAATAAAATCCCAGAAGTATATATCTGTATTAATAAATGGCAAAATTGGGAAAAACTTAGTTTTTGAGAAAAAGGACATGTGGGAGAAAGTCAAGTACTTGTACCGAATAAAAAAAATCTCCAGAGATCTAAAAAGTATCTTTTTAAAACTTATTATCCGTTTTTAGTGCATTCTGATCATTAATGTAGCTAAAATTCAGTTTTTGAGGAAAAGGATATATGGGAGGTAGTAATGTCCTTGCACCGAATGAAAAGAAAATTGTCACAGAGCAAAAAAGTATAAATTTCATAAACTATTCCGAATTCTTACTGTATTCTTATCATTAATGTAGCCAAAATGTAGATTTTAAGAAAAAGGATATATGGGAGGTTGCTATGTCCTTGCTCCGAATGAAACAAAATTAAGCACTAAGCTAAATGACATAATTTAACAGAGATTTACCGATTTTTGCTTCATTCTGCTCATAATAGTAGCTGGAATTAAACTTTTAAATTTAAGGATGTATCGGAAGTAGGCGTGTCCTTGGGCCGATTTTTTCGAAACTTCAAATTTTTCTTAATTTAGATATTCTGAGCCAGCATACCAAATTTCAAGTTTCTGCGACAACTCCTCTAATTTTGCCGATTCACTATATGGGGACAAAGCACTGTGCGGCGCCTTGCAGAAATATCTATAACTAACACAAACATTTTTACATACTGAACCATAGATGGTTTGATATTATTGGCAAAAACTAAGTATGCCTGAGTAATAAAAAAATAATCTGGCACAATATTTAATCATATCCAATTTTATATTCTTTAATATCTTATTTGATCCGAAAAATGGCAGCTCAAATTAGACTCAACAATATATTTAGGGATAAATTAATATCCAAATTTATTCGAAAAAAGTCAGATCGAATTGTATCAGATTAGATCCAACAATATAATGTACACGAAAACTACACATTTTCCAATAGTATTTCAGAAATATTCAATTGTATTTCAGAAATTGTCAATTGTATTTCAGAATAGTCAATTGTATTTCAGAAATAATCAATTGTATTTCAGAATAGTCAATTGTATTTCAAATAGTCAATTGTATTTCAGAATAGTCAATTGTATTTCAGAAATAATCAATTGTAATTCAAAATAGTCAATTGCATTTTAGAAATAGTCAATTTTATTTCAGAAATTGTAAATTGTATTTCAGAAATAGTGGATTTTATTTCAGAAATTGTCAATTGTATTTCAGAAATATTAAATTTTAGTTCAGAAATAGTCAATTATATTTCAGAAATAGTCAATTATATTTCAGAAATAATCAATTGTGTTTCAGAAATTGTCAATTGTATTTCATAAATAGTCAATTGCATTTCAGAAATAAAAAAACAGTACAACCTACGTTTTGGAGTTTTTATATTTAATTTCATTATTGTCTTGTATTTTAATAATTTTTTTACTTTGAAATGGTTGAAACTTGGAATGCAGTTTCCTTCGTCTGTGTAGATGACAGCTATTGAAACTTTTGGAAAATCCAAAGTGGAGGGGCAAAAATGCGGAAAATTCTCCCTCTTGACGACCTGCCAAAGCCGCTGGAGCTGGGAAGTTAAAATTTGGTACATAGATTCCTCATCCATCGTAAATGTGCAATTATGCAAATGTACAGATGTGCAAAATGTGCAAATTTGTAAATGTGCAATGTGAAAGTGTGCAAATTTGCAAATGTGAAAATTTGCAAAGGTACAACTGTGCAAAAGTGAAAATTTGATTGATTGTTTGATGGTTTTATAAATTGATGGTTTGAGAGATTGATAAATCGATAGTTTGATGGTAATTTAAATTTGCAAATATACAAAGGTGTAAATGTGCACATGTGCAATTAGGCAAATGTGTTAATGTGAAAATGTAAAATGTGTAAATATGTAAATATTTATTTCCTTATTTCATTCAACATCGCCCAGCCCAAACCGCAGGCGGTAGGACGATGAAATTTTGTATGTAGGTTTCCTCTGCGGCGTTGACATTCGCTAAGACGAGGTTCTTGGAAACTACTTTGGGGAAGAGCAAAATGGAGAAAAACTCCTCTTTCAGGGCCTGCCCAAACACTATAGCTAGAAATTGGAAATTTGAAATATTCTTTTTTTGGAATATGTGCTAACTCATCGATAAAGTCTCCCCCTTAACAGCCTGCACAAACCGTTGGACCTATTAAGTGGAAATCCAAAGGGAAGGGGCAGAAAAGGGAAAAATTCTCACCCTTGACTTCCTGCCAAAACCGCTGGAGCTGGGAAGTTGAAATTTGGTGCATAGGTTCCTCCTCCGGTGTAGACATCCACCTAGGTCGGATTTTTGTAAATGTCTACGAAGAAAGGCAAAAAGGTGAACAGTCTCCCCCTGAAACTGAAATTTGAAATATCTGTTACCTGGAGTATGGGCTTACTCATTATTGAGGTACATCTTAGACTTTTGGTTTGGGACATGATAGAATAATTATATTTAAAGTGAAAAAAATATATATGTATATATAAATTTTAACAACTTATATACTATCAAAAATTTATATTTCTTGTTATCCCGAAATGATTTAAACAAAAAAATTGATCTCACTGGCTGGGATTCGAAACCATTGACATGGGGTCACATATAATTATATGAAATTATATCTTTTACCATATACAAAATACTCTAGTTATGGAATTATATATATCAATATCTCAAATTTGTTTGCACATATTGTATCATATATATTTATATCTTATACCATTTTAAAAAATATTTCTTATATTAGAACATATATTAAACCACATACAATTATATCCCATACAATATTAAAATATATTTTTGATAATGGCCCATATTATTATAATATCTCAAATATTAGATAGCATATAATTATTAATGGTTCTGTAGTATTTTACAGAAAACATACTAAAATGTTTAATAAGAGCAAAAAATATCCACATTTCTGTATGTTTTTGAACTGATCGGTGAGATTTTATATAACATATAGGTTTGCGAGAAAATTTTGGAATTTCTAAATAAAACAATTTCAAAAAACTAAAAATTCTTTTATTTTCAAATGATTAAAATAAATTTTACTTTAGTTTAACCAACCTCTTGTCATCACATTCATCAAGAATAACGAAAAGAATTTTATTGTTGTTTTTTGAATAAAATTTTTATTGCATTTGAAGACACCTGGTAAGATCATAACTTGTGTAGACATAACATGTATAGGCATTACTTGATAAAAAATAAGAAAGTTAGCTTCTATTATTTCGGTAGCGTTATTTTAAAGTTAACGCTATTTTCTATTATTTCGGTAACGTTATTTTAAAGATAACGATTTTTTAGTTATTTTGGTAACGGTATTTTAGGGATAAGGATTTTTTCAGTTATTTCGGTATCGGTATTTTAAGGATAACAATTTTTTTCAGCTATTTCGGTAACGGTATTTTAGGGCTAACGAATTTTTCAGTTAATTCGATATAGGTATTTTAGCGATAAGGATTTTTTCAGTTATTTCGGTAACGGTATTTTAGGGATAACGATAGTGAGTTGAAAGGGTATTGAATATACAACGGTATTTTAGCGGTATTGCCTGCCAACTATAATAAATACAATAATTTCATGTACCAAAATTAAGAATTATAAAACTTCATAAAAATAATAAGAAATTATGAAAGCATATATGAATTATTAAAATATGTAAGATTTCACTCAACAATATGTACATATGTATATTTGATAAAAAAAATATTGAAAATTTAATTAAATTTTGAATTCATTTGAAAAATTTATTAAAATTTTAATTGGTTTTATGCTGGAATTTCTATTAAAAATTCAATTAAAATGTAAATTGATTATTGGTTAGAACTTTAATCAAAGTTTTAATTGATTTAATTAAAATCTTAATAGAAAATATTATAGATTTCTGATTAAAAATTCAATTGATATGATTAAAAAAATTATTGAAAAATTTCAATTAATTCTAACAAAAAAAAAATAATTGACACAACAAATTCTTTTGTTGGTCCAAATTCAATTTAATTTTTAATTGTATTTACCAGTTATACCAGTGGTAATATTTGTGCAGAACGTGTCATCAAAGTCGTTCAAGTTTTTTATTCTTTTGTGTAAATCAACACGAAAAGAAAATTTTATATTCATATCGTTTCTCTTTTATTATTTTATAAAATAGTAAGTATTATTTTATAAAGTAAGTAATAAGAAGCGTGCCGTCCCCAGCCGCTGTTTTTTTCCTTGTGATGATACCAGAGGAAGCGTGCTGTCCCATGTCGCTGCCCTCAACTAGGCGTAAATAATCAGAGGAAGCGTGCCGTCCCCGGTCGCTGTCCTCCCCTTTGAAGACACCAGAGGGAGCGTGCCCTCCCAGGTCGCTGCCCTCACCTGGACGTAGTTCATCAGAGGAAACGTGCCGTCCTCGGTCGCTATCCTCTTCTTGTGAAGATACCAGAGGGAGCGTGCCGCCCAGGTCGCTGCCCTCAGCTAGACGTAGTTTTTTAGAGGAAGCGTGCCGTCCCAGGTCGCTGTCCTTCCTTTTAAAGATACCAGAGGGGCGTGCCGTCGCAGGTCGCTGCCCTCACCTAGTTCATGAGGAAGCGTGCCGTCCCCGGTTGCTGTCCTCCCCTTTTGAAGATACCAGAGGTAGCGTGCCGTCCCTTGTCGCTGCCCTCATCTAGACCTAGTTCAGCAGAGGAAGCACGCCATCCCCGGTCGCCGTCCTCTCCTTTTTAAGACACCAGAGGGAGCGTGTCGTCGCAGGTCGCCCCTTCATTCTTTCTCTATCTCTCTCTCGCTCTTTATCAATCTTATAGTCCTAACCTCAATAAATGAATTAATCTTTGTAGCGTATAAAATCACGTCTTTTACTCTCGGTCACTGGGTCAAAAAAATTTCTGTGACGATCCAAACCCCCGCGGGCTTACCCCAGCTAACGGAAGAAATCTCGTCGTTTGTTGTATTGGTTACATGGACACCAGGCAGGGGAAATAAAACAATTACACCGAGTGGTAGAGAGAGATCTGGGATTCCGAACAAACGTACAACAAGGAAGGTAAATGTATCTAATATAGTATTCTCAGTTTAATCCGTAGAATAAAAATGGCCCCCATTACGATAACTCCGGAGCTGTTATCTAAATGGAACGTCTATTTCGACGGAGCAGTCGAGCCTTTTGACTTCATCGAAAGGCTGGAGAAATTATCCTACATGTACGCCGTGGATACGAATGCTCTTCCCCGCATGATGCCTTTATTTTTGACAAATAATGCATTGGTTTGGTTGAGGAATAACAATCGTCGCTGGGAAACTTATACGGAGGCATAAATGCTGGAAAGGATCTACAGGAATTCCTTACCTAAATATTTGGTGTACATTCGGAGGAAAGATTTCGGTACGCTGGACGGGCTCTTGGAGTTGGCCGCGGATATGTAAAACATTCAGACAGCCCAACAATATCCCCAAGAACAGCATTTAATGACGTTTGCTGATGGCAGTGCGGTAAATTCATATGAGGATATATTCAGGAAAGACAGAAACTGTATAATCTATCAGCGTACCCATAAATCATCAGGCTCGCACCAAACGAGGGAATACGGGGTTTCAGGACAACAACGCTCGCAATTATAAGTGTCGTCATCACCTATCTCACCTCAACGAAATCTTAAAGAACAATCTTTTCGAATATGTACCACTTCATTTACCAACGACACACCCGTGCACAACGTTCCAGCAGAAATTACGATACCAGAGCCTGCTTCGCTAGATCAGAGGTCAAGAGAAAAATTACCAGAGGTTAATCTGTCTTTCACGTCATTACTAGAGTCATCTCTAACGTTATTTTCACCAACGCAATCCCCATCATTGTCCTTCCCACCAGACCCATCTCCAGCATTACCATCATCACCAGGGCTAGTTCTATCGTTGCCATTATCACCAGCGCCATTTCTAGTGTTGTCATCTCCATCATCGCCGACAAAGCTAGTTACATCGTTACCGTTATCTCCGGCGCCATATCTATCGTTTGTAGCACCTGCAGGGCCATCTTAATCGTCGCATCTTAATCTGTCTCCCTCAAAGAACTTACCAACAGAGCTTACTATCAGAGCCATCTTCATCGTTGCCATCACCATTAAAGTCATCTTCATCGTTGCCATCTTCACTTAATCCATCACCAACAGAGCCATGTCCAGCGTTACCACCAAGTTATGTCTATCGTTTTCAGTACCTCTGGAGCTGGCTCCAACGTTTCCTCCATCCCCAGCAGTATTACCACCATCGCTACCAATCCCAGCACCTACACGGTCAAATTATCATTTTAGAACCTTTGTTTCCCTGTGTGGGGTACCAAAATATACCAGACACCCGTTCCCGAACAAATTAGCCTCCTCACAAAGTTTCACCGAAAACACAGGCGATTGAAAGGAAAATAACTGGCCCACCAACGATAGAAGTCGCGTCGCTCGTTTCTGTCTACACAAGTTGTCATTATACTGGCAACAACTACAAATAGCTGCCATTAGCGGTATATAAAGAGCAACATCGAACAAATCTGGGTCAGTCCCCAGCAGCCAGTAACGAAAGCACAAGGTAATTTCACTACTAACATTAATTTCTAATACTGCAAGCATCCTTTGACAATCTGTAAGTATCCTGCGAACATCCTTGAAGGTCCAGCGAATATCCATGAAGGTCCTGCGAACATCCTTGAAGGTCCTGCTGATATCCTTAAAGGTCCTGCTGATATCTTTGAAGGTCCTTCGTACATTCTTGAAGGTCTTGCCGATATCCTTAAAGATCTTGCTGATATCCTTGAAGGTCCTGATGATGTCCTTGAATGTCGGACGGATATCCTTGAAGGTCTTCTAATCATCCTTGAATGTCCAAAGGAAGCGTGCCGTCCCAGATCGCTGTCCTTTCCTTGTAAAGATACCAGAGGGAGCGTGCCGTCCCATGTCGCTGCCTCACCTAGACGTAGCACATCAGAGGAAGCGTGCGTTCCCGGTCGTTGTCATTTCCTTGTAAAAATACAGCAGAGGAAGCGTACCGTCCCAGGTCGCTGTCCTTTCCTTGTGAAGATACCAGAGAGAGCTTGCCGCCCCAGGTCGCTGCATTCACCTAGACGTAGCTCATCAGTGGAAGCGTGCCATCCCAGGTCGCTGTCCTTTCCTTTTGAAGACATCAGAGGAAGCGTGCCGTCCCCGGTCGCTGTCCTTTCCTTGTGAAGATACCAGAGAGAGCGTACCGTTCCAGGTCGCTACCCTGGAACGTAGTTCATCAGAGGAAGCATGCCGTCCCCGGTCGCGGTCCTTCCTTTTGAAGATACCAGAGGGAGCGTGCCATCCTAGGTCGCAGCCCTCACCTAGACGCAGTTCATCAGAGGAAGCGTGCCGTCCCCGGTCGCTGTCCTCCCCTTTTGAAGATACCAGAGGGAGCGTGCCGTCCCAGGTGACCCCTTCATTCTCTCTCTCTCTCTTTATCAATCCTATAGTCCTAACCTCAATAAATGAATAAATCTTTGTAACGTATAAAATCACGTCTTTCACTCTCGGTCACTGGATCAAATTAATTTCTGTGACGATTCCTACCCCCGCGAGCTTAAAGAGCTAACGGAGGAAATCTCGTCGTTACAAGCTCTGATAATTCTAGAAGAGCTTTTCTAAAACTTTGCGATAGGATCTCTTGGCAGATCGATTTTCATGTATTAACCTATGTAGCTAAAAATAATTTGCTTTATTTTTAAATAATCGATTAATAACTATTCGAGTTTTAAATTATTTGTTTCGGATTAACCGAATTGGATATACTTCTTTTAAGTTAAAGTCGCGTTTACACTTGACATTAAATCTCGAGATTTCGCTTAAAATCTCCTCCGAAATCTAGGAGTGTTTAAACTTGTAATAACGAGATTTCGGTTTGACAGCTGATTTATGTAAACAACAAATTTATAAAAAAAGTGTCGGAAGCTGTGAAAATTAATAAGATTAATCAGAAATATGAATATTTTGTAGCATATGCATAATATAGGGTCCGCCAAATAACTTTTTTTTTTTGAAAATGCTATAAAAAAAACTACTGAATATTTTCTCAAATTTCTTTTTTTATTTGAAAGTACAATCCTTCCGGTTAATAATGGAAAAATTTCATTCAAATGGCTGCCTCGGCTGGCCATGCAGTAGCCTACACGATCGGTCCAGTTTTTAAGCACATTATCAATTGTGTGCAGCTGTATTTCACTAATGGCTTCACGAATATTGTCCTTTAAAGAGTCAATTGTCTCTGGCTTGTCGGCGTAACACTTATCTTTGACGGCACCCCACAAATAATAGTCCAACGGTGTCAAATCGCAGCTCCGAGGTGGCCAAACGACATCAGCTCTGTGGCTGATAATGCGATCTTCAAAAACAGGGCCAAAACATCGAGTGTAGCTTCGGCTGTGTGCCACGTAGCGCCGTCCTGTGAACAAAAATTCGTTCAACATGGCCCGATAACGATCGCCATTGACTGTAACGGCCACTCCTTGCTCATTTTCGAAGAAAAATGGCCCAATTATGTCTCTGGACCAAAATCCGCACCAAACAGTAACTCTTTTTGGGTGTATCAGCTTTTCAATGTATGCGTGCGGGTTTTCTGTACCCCAAATGCGACAATTTTGCTTGTTTACATACCCGTCAAGATAAAAATCAGCTTCATCTGAAAAGATGATTTATTTGGCAAAATCGGCATCTTCTGTAAGTCGATCGCAGGCCCACTTAGCGAAGCGAAAACGCATGGGATGGTTAGTTGGCTTCAACTCCTGAACCAATTGGACTTTGTATGGCGTCATACCAAGCTCTTTATGCAAAATTCGTCTCAATGATGTCTCCGAAATGTTCAATTGTTGAGAACGACGGTGAATTGATGTTGATGGCGCTTCACGCACACTTTCTGCCACAGCAGCAATATTCTCGGGTGTACGCACTATTTTTGGCTTTTCACGCTTTGGTTTATCGATGAGGATGCCAGTTTCTTTCACTTTTTTCACAAGATAACGAACATACGGAGCTGACGGTGCTTCTCTTCTTCCAAAATCCGTACGCAATTTTCGCACACATTCTGCAACATTACCATGATTTTCAAAGTAATGTCGCAATATTTCCCAGCGTTGTTCAAGCGTATACACAACCATATTCGTTCAGCGGAAGGATAAAACTAATTATCTGTCAAATCAGACATAAGCTAAGTGTTACCATTCACGAAATAAGCACTAGTTGAAAAAAAAACGTTAGATGGCGGACCCTATATTATGTATAAGTGTACAGGAATACACTACAATGTATCTCGTTGCATATTCAGTTAATAAAAACAAAGTAATTGGAGATTTATAATATTGTGGGACAAGAAACACAGTGATATTTAGGAAACTATATCGACACTATTTTGGCATGTGTCACTGAATGCAACGGAATACATTGCAGTTTAATTATTAAGTTATTGAGTGTACTTTTGAGAGTCAGTCAAAACAATAGAAATTTATTAGTATATAAGGAAACGTTTTAAATAAATAAAATCAGTCTTATTTTGACGAAAGATTATAAAACTTCCAGTCTTTTGATTCATTACATGGCGATCCTGTCTAAATCCAAAGTTTTTTAAATTAAAATAAAAGCAATTAAAGAATAAATTAATAGCAGCTTAACTTTGCTTTATTCAAAGAAGAATCTTTGGGGGGCAATAAATCCAACTTACGTCGCTAATGCACCGTTGGATATTTTAAAAATGATTTGCCGGTAAATAAAACAAGAGAAAATGTTATTTTTCTAGATGAAAACAACCGAAGAGAGGTGGAAGAAGCCAAAAAACGCTGGGCCAAGCTATTGAAGGACGTCGAATTTACCGTGGGTCCAAAGCCTATGTTGCTTAAATCGAAGAGGGAGCAGCCGCAACTGGTGATTTTTCCACTCCCTATTACCAACAAAAGTAGAGGAGGAGCGCTACCAATGGCAGAGACACAGTTAACCATCATTTACCACGAATGGTCTTATGAAGAAGACAACGAGAGAAGAACTTTTCTACAGCAGAAAATAATAGACCTGAAAAATAAAATAAAAGAATTGTAAAGAATTGTAAAAATTGCAAAAAAAAATAAATAATAATTAAACAAATGAAAATTAATTTTTCTTAATTATGCTAAAAGCAGCAGTAATAACAATAATTAAGTTGTAAGTGTGTTATTATTATTAATGTACGTTAAAGCTTGTTTGGCTAATGCAACCTTAGAACAGGCATCTAGAGTAAAAGACTGTAATAGAGAAAGTACAAATAGAAAACAAAAAATTAAATAATTAGAGTAACAACATGAAAAGAAGAGAAAATATAATATAAAAATAAAAAGAGAAAAAAAAAGAAATAAGATTAAAAAATGTTATATAAAAAAAGTGTATCTTTCAATTTCGGTTTGAAAGTTATTGTTCTATGGATTCGTCCGTACTCAGAGGATACGATAACGCAAAAGCAGTTGGAAATAACGAACCGATTTAGTGAACTTGATTTAGAAAACAACGTTTCTGTCAAAAAGAAATCGGAATTCAACCGATTTAAATTATAAGCAGCAAATATACTCAATTCACATATAGCTAGGGGGCAAAGCAGCTCGGGGGAAAATTTAATTGTGACAATGCCGAATATGGAAATAGGGGAACTAAGAGTAATCGTCAAATTGATCCCACTTTTTACGGAAAAAGAGACGAATTTCACAGTTTTACAACGAATTTATATATAGTTTCCAAAACTATTCGGGCTGCAAAAGCTAGTTCATTTTTCAATTTCATTTTCGATTCTAGATTGGATTTGAAAGTCCAAAGTAGAATAAAACCAGATAGAGTTTCGAAAACAAGCTCTAAGGAAATCCTATAAATCCGTAAGAAACACAAATAGCATTTTAAACGAGTTAACGGGTATTTCCCAAAGAGGTGACAACCTAATGGGATTTGCGAATAAAATAGAAAGCTTGGTAACAGAATTAAATGAGTTGCTGATCACTGAAGAGGGGGAAGATAGTAGAACTGAGATTATCAAAGCGAATGGTAGACTAGCCTACAATTCATTTTTGAACGGTCTAGCGGATTCACAAACAGTTGCTTCTATAATAAGTAAGGAAAACCCAATCATTTCGCAAAAAAATGTCTCACAAGAACAAACGGAAACAACGGTAACCGCAGTAACAACAGTAATTCAAACAACAGAAGTTATAACAACAACAGAAATAATCAAAATTGGAACAGCAGAAACCGAAACGTTAATCACATCGAGGATCAGGGAAACTTGCAAACACCGGAGACCATACATCAGGAATCTCTGGACTACCTCGAATAAATAACGAAAATAAAATTTACAGTATATCTTCAAACCTCAAAAATTATGTCAAACTAATTATTTTGAATACAGAATATCCTTTAACATTTTTAATAGATACAGGAGCTGACGTATTACTTTGTAAAGAAAGTTTAGTCTATAATAATGAGGATCCAGATGATTACTGTAATTTAACACGAATATAAACATAAAATTCGATAACAATAAAATTAAGCATAAAATACAGCTAGTGAAAAATGATTTCCCAATAAGTACAGACGGAACTCTGGGTAGAGATTTTTTCTCCAAATTCAAATGAAACATAGATTATTTTAAATATATATTATCATTTAAAATAAAGAACAATTTAATTACCCTTCCTATATACGATGACGCCTTTAAAATTAACCAAGTGAGAATACCGTGGAGAAGCGAAATTATTGTTCCGTTCGATATCAAATTAGAAGATAGCGTAGTGCAAAACCGGCAGATCACTGATGGTTTATATTTAGTAAATGCAATTGTACCAAAATAGGGTAAACAACATATAAAATTGTTGAATGTCACAAATAAACATATGACAGTAAGGAACTTGAGAATCGAAACAGTTCCACTCAGTAACTACAAAATCTGCTCTATAAACACTAATTAAAATAATAACATAAATACAAAAGAGAGATTGCAGAAATTGCTAGAAAGCCTACTATTAAATTAAAAAAAAGAAAATTTTTATTAATGTACTATGCATCTAATGTTAAGACAGTACAATTTAAAATAGAATACCTGTGAAAAAATGTTCCCATTATTTAATTAATGGTCTTATTCAAAAACAAATGCAAATTTATTATTCGCAAATATTACAAAACTCGATGGAATTAAATTAACACTTATAGAATATATTTTATAATAAATGAATTAACACTGGCTTTAAGCCTGGTATTTTCTTAAAAATTCATACTTGTTCATGTTTATTTGTAAATGTAATAAAACAAAGTTCTTATAAAAATAAAGTTTAATTATTTTTTCACGTGTTTTTTTTTGTTTTTTTGTTCTTTTCTAAAAATGCCACAAACAAAATAAAAAACATACCAGATTGTCCCAAACGCAGTGTTGATTAGTGGATTTTTATCAGGTTTTCCACAAATCTCGTCCATTGACGAGATTTTCATTTGTATAGACAATCTCGAGATTTTTATGAGATTTGAGTGCAGATATAAATACATTCATGCTACATTCGATCTTTTGCTATATAAGACGTATCCATAGGTCATATGACAGCTCTAAAATAATATACGAGAAATAAAATAATATATGAGAAATAAAATGGTTTAAAAATCTTTTTATAAATTCTTTTAAATCGAAGGAAAAAATAAAAATTTTAATGTTTTTAGCCTACTTATGGATTGTTTAATTATTAATTTAAAATTTTATTTAAATGAATTATTTAATGTTAAAAAAAATAAAAAAAAGTCTAAGAAAATCTAAATAAATTGTACAAAAAAACAAAGTTGATTAGACGGGGAATCGAACCGGCGCCTAAGAGAAAAAAAGTATTTGTGACATAGCGTTTAGACAACCGAGCTATTGAGATCATGCGAAATTATCGTTAATAAAATTAAATAAACAGTTTTCGTTCATTGGAGATTTGTTTGGTTTTTATTTAAATGACAAATCTTTGTATGTGTTTGTTTTTTTTGTATAAAAGGTGAAGAGGTAAAAGAAAAGAATTTCAACAAATCGTTAAAAGAAATCACTAGAGCTGCATGTAGAAATAAAATGGTTTAAAAATCTTTTTATAAATTCTTTTAAATCGGAGCAAAAAATAAAAATAAAACCGTTTGTATCAGAGGGTTTTTACACAAATTTTGATGTTTTTAGTCTATTTATGGATTATTTAATTATTAATATAAAATTTTATTTAAATTAATTATTAAATGTTAAAAAAAAAACAAAAAAAGTCTTAAGAAAATAAAAAAAAAATTGTACAAAAAAAAGTTGAATTGACCGGGTGTAGGATTCGAACCCGTGCCTTAGAGAAAAATAAGCATTTGTGACATAGCGTTTAGACAACTGAGATATTAAGGTCATGCGGAATCATCCTTAATAGAATTAAATAAACAGTTTTCGTTCAATAGGGATTTGTTTGGTTTTTATTTAAATGACACATCTTTGTATGTGTTTGTTCTTTGTGTATAAATGGTGAAGAGGTGAAAGAAAACAAATGGATGTGTTTGTTATGCGTAATATTCAACATTCATATAAAATAAAAACAAAGCGATTTTACGGAAAAAATTAGAGGTAGTCCTGGTTTTTTTGCTAATATCTCAGCCATTTATCAACCGATCTGGCTAATTTTTAATAGCAAACAGAAATGGATCACATGTAACAGAAATATATAACAAACAAGTCCTCTTCATGTCTGGGGTCTTCGGAAAACCGATTTCAACACACAGACGGACAACGTTAAATCAACTTCGCTCTTCAGAAAGACCCACAATATATATACTTTATAGGGTCTAAGATAAATATTGTAGAAATTACAAACGGAATGACAAACTTATATATACCCGTCCACCTGTGGTGAAGGGTATAAAAACTCGCACGTTAGTAACGTAGTTGTATTTCAATTTCATTTACTTTTTTATAAAAACATAATTTTTTAAAAGTAGTATAAAAACAATTTTATAAAAAAAATATGATAAAAACAATTCAGTACTACAATAAAAAAATAAATAAGCAACAAAAAGTAACGCTTTAAATAAAATGGTTTCAGTCTTTATACATATATATTATTAAACAACGTGTTGTGCCATATACATATACTTAATATTTTAAGATAAAGAATTTATTAATTCTATTCCGTCAGGAGTTGTTAAAAGTTTTGAAAACTCCACAAAATGTTGTACATTTTTGTTTTAAGTCAGCTGTTTTATGTTTTTAATTAGCGGGCAAAGCCTGCTACGTTGTTAGCTAACGCTTACAACGAATGACAAATCTTTGTATGTGTTTGTTTTTTTTTGTATAAAAGGTGAAGAGGTAAAAGAAAAGAATTTCAACAAATCGTTAAAAGAAATCACTAGAGCTGCATGTGTTTTATTTCCACAAAAACGTTTGATTTAGCTAGCAAATTTGCATTTGGGATTTTATTTCGCTTTTTTATTAAAAAATAGTTTTAATTTCTTTATCTTAATTTTAAAAATTTGAAAGAAAATAGTTTATAAGATTTTTTTTTATAAATTCTTATAAGTTATGACCTAAAATAGTTGCACTCAAAG
The DNA here is from genome assembly GCA_949748255.1 of Eustalomyia histrio. Taxonomy (NCBI): domain Eukaryota; kingdom Metazoa; phylum Arthropoda; class Insecta; order Diptera; family Anthomyiidae; genus Eustalomyia; species Eustalomyia histrio. Next base: position 96,260,335 of record OX456523.1, on the reverse strand, counting down.
AGAAATTATGTATAAAATTTTCTTAATATATGAGAAATAAAATGGTTTAAAAATCTTTTTATAAATTCTTTTAAATCGGAGCAAAAAATAAAAATAAAACCGTTTGTATCAGAGGGTTTTTACACAAATTTTGATGTTTTTAGTCTATTTATGGATTATTTAATTATTAATATAAAATTTTATTTAAATGAATTATTTAATGTTAAAAAAAACAAAAAAAAAAGTCTTAAAAAAATAAAAAAAAAAATTGTACAAAAAAAAGTTGAATTGACCGGGTGTAGGATTCGAACCCGCGCCTTAGAGAAAAAAAAGCATTTGTGACATAGCGTTTAGGCAACTGAGATATTAAGGTCATGCGGAATCATCCTTAATAGAATTAAATAAACAGTTTTCGTTCAATAGGGATTTGTTTGGTTTTTATTTAAATGACACATCTTTGTATGTGTTTGCTGTTTGTGTATAAATGGTGAAGAGGTGAAAGAAAACAAATGGATGTGTTTGTTATGCGTAATATTCAACATTCATATAAAATAAAAACAAAGCGATTTTACGGAAAAAATTAGAGGTAGTCCTGGTTTTTTTGCTAATATCGCAGCCATTTATCAACCGATCTGGCTAATTTTTAATAGCAAACAGAAATGGATCACATGTAACAGAAATATATAACAAACAAGTCCTCTTCATGTCTGGGGTCTTCGGGAAACCCATTTCAACACACAGACGGACATCGTTAAATCAACTTCGCTCTTCATAAAGACCCACAATATATATACTTTATAGGGTCTAAGATAAATATTGTAGAAATTACAAACGGAATGACAAACTTATATATACCCGTCCACCTGTGGTGAAGGGTATAAAAATTCGTACGTTAGTAACGTAGTTGTATTTCAATTTCATTTACTTTTTTATAAAAACATAATTTTTCAAAAGTAGTATAAAAACAATTTTATAAAAAATGTGATAAAAACAATTCAGTACTACAATAAAAAAATAAAAAAGCAACAAAAAGTAACGCTTTAAATTAAATGGTTTCAGTCTTTATACATATATATTATTAAACAACGTGTTGTGCCATATACATATATTTAATATTTTAAGATAAAGAATTTATTAATTCTATTCCGTCAAGAGTTGTTAAAAAGTTTTGAAAACTCCACAAAATGTTGTACATTTTTGTTTTAAGTCAGCTGTTTTATGTTTTTAATTAGCGGACAAAGCCTGCTACGTTGTTAGCTAACGCCCGGGAGTATACGGAGTTCCTAGATAATTACCCAGAATCCCTAATTTTTGCCACATACCTGGCTATAATTCTAAAGTGTAGCTGATCAATGAATTAGCACATACTCAAGTTCACATATTTAAAATTTCAGGTTTCTGGCTAAATCGGTGGGGGCAGCTTGCTAAGGAGGAGACTGTTCACCTTTTTGCCTCTCACTTACCTTCTGTATGGCAGCTTAAATGGTATAGTATACCAGGTATACCATTCACACTTAAAGATATCCACACACACCGAACTCAACCGTGTGAATATGTCTACTTGCATATTCACAAATGTAATAAATGACTTTGGTGGAATATGCAAAGCTATGCATATTCCCACAAGTAGTTTTTTAAGCACCTAGCTTTAGATTAGAATTTTAAGACAATAATAAATAAAACGTACACATGAACGGTCGCACAAGCGGCTGTTCAAATCAAATTAAAAACTATTTTTAATAATCAGACTACAGTCTACACCGGAGGAGGAACCTTTGCACCAAATTTCAACTAATCAGCTCCAGCGGTTTTGGCAAGGGTCTCACCCTTTTCCGCCCCTCCCCGTTGGATTTTCCGAAAATTACGTCTTAACTGTTATCTACAGTGGAGGTGGAGCCTGCATACAAAATTTCAACTTCCTAGGTTCAACGGTTTGTGCAGGCTGTTAAGAGAAAGTTTTCATCGATTAGTAAGCACATACTCCATGAATAGCATATTTCGAATTTCAGGTTTCTAGCTATAAAGGTTTGGGCGGGCCGTGAAAGAGCTTTTTCCCATTTTGTTCTTCCCCGTCTTAGCGAAAGTCTACGTCGCAGGGGGAACCTACATTCAGCGTCTTACCTCCTGCGGTTTGGGCTAGGCGATTTTGAATAAAATAAATAAATATTTACATATTTACACACTTACACATTTTCACATTTACACATTTGCCCATTTGCATATTTGCTCATTTGCACATGTGCATATTTACACATTTGCATACTTGCACATTTACACATTTGCATATTTGCACATTTACATTACCATCAAACCATCGATCCATCAAACCATCAATCTATCAAACCATCAAATTTTTATATTTGCACTTTTGCATATTTTCACATTTGAACTTTTGCAAATTCGCACATTTGCAAATTGGCACATGTGCGCATATGCACTTTTGAAAATTTGCAAATTTGCACTTTCGCAAGTTTCCAAATTTGCACATGTGCACTTTTAAAAATTTGCACTTTCGCAAATTTGCACATGTGTAGTTTTGAAAATTTGCACATATGAACATTTACATTGGAGGAGTGATCTATGTACCAAATTTGAACTTCCTAGCTGAAGCGGTTTTGGCCGCATTTCTACGCTGGAGTGGGAACCTATGTACCAAATTTTAGTTTCCCAGCTCTAGCGGTTTTGGCAAGTCACCAAGGGGGAGAATTTTCTCCATTTTTGGATTGGATTTTCCAAAATTGACACGTAAGCTGTTATCTACACTGGACAAGAAGCCTGCATATCAAATTTCATATTCCTAGGTCCAGCGGTTTTGACAAGCTGTTAAAAGCCAATTTTTACCACGTCCCAGGCTAAAATTTTAAAATGTTGCTTATCAACGAGTTTTCCCATACTCCAGGTAATACAATTTTAACCTTCCAGCTCTAGCGGTTTTGGCAGGCCGTCACGGGGAAAATTTACCCTTTTAAGTACCTGCCCGGTGGATTTTCCAAAATTTACATGTTAACTGTTGTCTACACTGGAGAAGGAGCCTGCATACCAAATTTAAACTTCCTAGGTTTGGTCAGGCCATAAAGGGGGAGACTTTCCGCCCTTTGATCCCACATTTTTACAACATCACTGGCCTAAATTCTAAAATCTACCTCATCAAGAAGTTAGCACATACTCCCAGGAATATTTCAAAATTCAGGTTTCTAGCTAAAGAGATTTGGGCAGGCCGTGAAAGGGGAGTTTTACCCCTTTTTGCGCCTCCCCGAAGGAATTTCCAAGAACCCCGTCTTAGCGGATGTCTACGCCGGGGGGGGGGATCCAGCCTCATACCTCTTGCGGTTTGGGCTGGTGTTGAATGTGTGAGTGAGTGAGCCAGTCAGTTACGTTATTACTTTATATATAGAGATAACACAGTGATACAAAATCGAATTAGAATGGGATGAAACCAAAAGCAAATGAAAGTTGTCACTTTCCATAAGATACCTCAACTTTCCAGGATAATAAATTTTTTTTTTGTTTTTTCTTGTTTTTGTTATGGAAAGTGTCAACTTTCATTTGCTTTTGGTTTTATCCCATTCCGATTTTGGTTCTTTGATTGTGTTTTGAGTATAAGAGGGAAAATATGTAAAGAAAATATGATAAAGTTTTCGCAAAAAAAAACATGTTAAACGCAACCTTGTTCTGCTGTCTAAAGGATTAGTAATTGTCAATTAAAAGTATGTTTATCTATGCGCCGTATGCCCGTAAATTCACCATAGATATCTATTGCGTACCGTGTAGTTAAACAAAAATCAATAGATATCTAATCACTGGTAGGCAGTGGCGTGCCCAGGATTTAGTTACGCGGGGGGGGGAAGCAATATATATTTTCTATAAATTTTTAAAAAACTTGTAATTCTAAAACCTAATTTTTGGACTTATTTTAAGCAGTTAAAACAAACCTAGCAAAAATGATTAGAATAGGTTACCTTTAAACCTAATCTAGACCAGGTTCTTCTATCACCGGTTCTATGGAACAGGTCCTAGAACTGATTCCCAGGAGTCAAAATGTAAGGATTCACTGTCCCACAACAAGTTCTGTGACTGATTCTAGAACCGGTTCTAAAGCAACCTGTTCTAGTTTGGCTGAAACGAACCTAGATGTTCTGCATTCTTACTTTTTACTGGGTAATTTACAACTTTTAAATTTATATAAAATTTTTATTTAAAACTTTTTTATCACACTAAGATCTAATTTACATATTTAATATTTTTTTTTTCATTCTTTATTTGCAATCTATTTTACAATATTAAGCAAATTAGATAAAATTAAAAAACAACATAAGTTATTTATCTACAATAAAAACAATAACACTGTTTAATCCAAGACCTTTTATTTTGGTTTATTCTATTTTGGTGCCCTTTTGGTACCACCTTCCCTATTTGGGTTAATACTACGTTAGGATCTATATTTTACTACCCTCTTTTACAACATTGGTGGCAGTATTTACATAAATTCTAACTAGTAAAACCGTTAACGGTACTTCTTTTCTATATTTTCAGCCGCCTTTTGCTTCTTTTTTTACATTTTGGTCCTTCGAACCGGATCTCCAAGGAAAAATCGACAAAGAAGTGGAAATAATTTTCTAAAATTTCCAGACTCCATCTTTTTTGTGGCATCATCGCAACAACAACATTTCTTGGTAAAATTTATTTATTTTCTACGAAAAACAGGTGCGTAAAGTTTTTTTAAGTGTTAAAAAGAAAATAGTGAAAAAGTGTAAATAATTTATAAAGAAAATAAAATAAGGATAATTTATTATTTTGCATAAAAAAGTATTAAAAATTTAATACTTTTTATTTTTTTTTATTGTGAATTGATCGCGTTACAACCCTTCGCAAAATTATTTTTATACAGTCCAATTTTTGACGTTTTGCTTTGTTTTTACAACAATTCGTTTGTATACGCGAGGGACGGGGTAATTTTTTTTTTGGCATTAAAAAATTTTTCGGTAATTATATTTTAATCGCATTTAAAATTAATTATTTCGTTGTGAAAGTGTAATTAAAATTCATACATAATAAGTTCATATTGTTTTTCTTATTTTATTTAATCGAAAGCCGTCGGTTTTGTGATAAATTTTATTGTTGAAAGGTAACAATTGCATATACATACATAATTCAGTGTTTTTATTTTTACATACATACGCACCCACATCAGTTTTTTGTTTATATTTTTACCATCTATTTTATTTGCTTGTACGTTTGCTTACATACAAACATACAAGCTATAGTCAAAGCTTACATACTTACTGTATTGCTTTTGTTGTTTTTTAGAAAACAGAAAGTCACCCTACTGTCCGGTTTAGTCGCGACATATACAGTTTGTGCTCGTTAATTAAAAATATTTTGAAAATAATTTTTATTGACTTTTGGTCAGATTTATTACCAATATTGGAAAATCGGTACCTTTCTTCGTAAATTTTCGTATTTGTTCGTATTTTTCGGAACTTTTTTTAATTTTTCGGATTTTTCTTAATTTTTTTTTTGGATTTTTTCGTATAAATTTCTGTCAAGTTTAAATAAAATGTCAGATAACGCACTCGATGTCTTCATTAGAGAATCCGACGCTCTAATTAAATTTGAAGCGAAGTTTAACGAACTTCGTGAAGAGGAGCATTCGGTATTTAAACTCGAGATTCGTGGAAAGGAATTAAGCGCTTTATGGGAGCAGGTAAAGACAGTGTACCGGACTTGTCTGAGTTTTTTGGAAAATAGTGAATCGACAGAGCCATCGGATGTGGATGCTGCCGAGGCTAAATACGAAGCCACTTTCAACGCGTACGTTAATTGTTTATCGTCAATTAACGAAAAATTGCACGATTTTGAATCGCGTTCGAGTGCTTTGGCCAAAACCAGTGAGCAGTCTCCGACTGTAAAAGATAATTTAGAAGATTTTGGCTATTCTTTAAAGCTTCCGCCGTGCAATATCCCCGTTTTTGATAGCAAAGTAACATCGTGGCCCACTTTTCGGGATATTTTCACCGCGATTTACATAAGAAACTCGCGTGTAAGTCCAATTTTGCGACTTTTTGCTTTGCTTGAGAAAACAAGTGGCGATGAACATGAACTTGCTTCGAAAGCGCCCCTTACGGATAAGGGCTTTGACATTGCTTGGAAAAGCTTGTCCGAAAGATACGAAAATTTACGTTTGCTGGTAAACCATCAGCTCATTGAGCTTTTTAATCTTCCTTATCTCGATAAGGAGAGTATTGAGGGTTTAAAATCCTTGCAGCGCGGAATAAACGGTTGCATTTCGGCTTTGTCTGCGTTAAATATTTCATCTTCTGGGGAGTTAAGCGCGCATATGATTGTTTTTATTTGTATTCAACGGCTACCTGCAACCACCGTGAATCTATGGGAGCAGTCCGTTAAGGATAAAAGGGCATTGTCTAGTTGGTGTGATTTGGATAACTTTTTGACGGAAAGAATTGACACTTTAGAGTGCTCTCGCGATCTTCGGGCTTCTCATCTTTCTAAGAGGTCTGCAGAAATTAGGGTTAAGGCACATCTGACTAAATCTACTACTTCTGTAGGCAAGTCCTGCGTTATGTGCAAAAATCAGGTGCATTTTTTGCGCGCCTGTCCACGGTTTAAAAATTTATCAGTTTCAGAGAGATATTCTACCGTTAAAAAGTTTCATTGTTGTGTAAATTGTCTTTCGAAGGCACATGAAGCTAAGGATTGCAGTAGTACGCATGCTTGTTCAAAATGCAATAAGCGGCATCACACGTTATTGCATCGCGATTTAACTTTAAATGAGGCATCGGTTAGGGAGAATACTTCTTCACTTGCGGGTTCGGGTACAGCTCTTCGTCTTCCCAATCCTGCACTAACTGATCCTAATATACAATCCACTTCTGGTGGAGGCAATCCCACAGTTCTTTCTTCTAGACAGGTATTTCATACCTCTCAGAATGGAGCTGTACTTTTAGGGACTGCTATGGTGAATATTGTTCATCAGGGTATTACGTACCCAGCGCGTGCTCTCATTGATCCTGCTTCAGAGGGAAGTTTTATATCGAAACGGTTGCAAAATCGCTTGAAACTTTCTACATATCCCACAAACGCTCACATTTCTGGCGTCGAGCGCATGTCCTCTAGTTCAAAGAGACTTTGTTCGTTCACAATTGGCTCTCCTTTGGCTTCATCATTTTCTTTGGAAGCTTTAGCTCTTGTCGTTACTGAGGTATCTGAAAGTTTACCATCCTTTAAAATACCTTCGATTGCGAAGGCAACTTTCCCAAATCTTCGCTATGCAGATCCTAAATTTTACGAAAGTAGGCCAGTTGATACTTTGCTAGGTGGTGAATTATATCCCGAAGTTCAGTTAAGGGAACTTCCTCGGGACTTTATGGGCTCAATGGTGGCTCAGAACACAGTTTTTGGTTGGATTATTACAGGCCCAGTTTCACAACCTCAAGTTCACGTCTTTTCTACTAAAGTCGAATTTTCAGAGGAAGATTGCCTTAATAGAAATCTTCTTAGATTTTGGGAACTTGAGGACACTCCTAAAAAGAAAATTTTATCTACTTATGATAAAATTTGTGAGGAAAATTATGAAAAGACTACACGTCGAGGTGCCGATGGTTGCTACATTGTTACGCTTCCTTTCAAGCCTGAATTTCCTCAACATTTATATTTGGGTACATCTAGGTCAAGTGTTCTTAAACAATATCTCAGAACTGAATCCTCTCTTTTACGGAGACCTGAGATCAAGAAAATGTACGACAACGTCGTTAGTGAATATTTGCAATTGGATCATATGAAACTTATTTCGAATCCAGCTTTCGCTTCTACTTTTACTTGTTATTTGCCACATCATCCAGTAGTTAAGCCTGAACGGAAGACCACCAAGTTGCGCGTCGTTTTCAACGCATCGAATAAAACGTCAAATGGAGTGAGTCTAAATGACTGTCTTTATGTGGGCCCCACTTTGCAGTCAGATTTGGTTCTTTTAATACTTCGTTGGCGACTTTTTAAATTTGTTTTTAATTGCGACATAACGCAAATGTATAGACAAATCCGGGTTGATTCTGCTCATACTCCGTTTCAACGGATCTTGTTTAGAGATTCTCCTACGGAGAACGTTAAGGATTATGAGTTGCAGACGGTAACGTTCGGTGTTAATTGCGCCCCGTATCTCGCCATACGCACCCTGTTGCAATTGGCCGACGATTCAGATGCTGTGTACCCTGTTGCATCGCACATTCTACGAAAGTGCATGTACGTTGACGACGTTTTAACAGGTACTCACGATATTTCATCTGCTCTAGTTGCCCGTGATCAGCTTATTGCTGCTTTAGCTTCGGCAAAATTCGATCTCCGAAAGTGGACTTCCAACGATCGCTCGATTTTAGAAGGTTTTCCGCCGGAACATTTAGTCGATGCCAAACTTTTGACTTTTGTCGAGTCAAGTAGTTCAAAGACTTTGGGGATTCAATGGAATGCTCAGATGGACTCATTTTTCTTTAAAGTGGATCCAATCGCACACAAATCAAATCATACGAAGAGGGAAGTTTTGTCTATTATTGCCAAGTTGTTTGATCCTGTTGGTTGGCTAGGTCCCGTTGTGATTGTGGCGAAAATGATTATGCAGAGAGTATGGCTCGATAACATCGATTGGGATGATTCACTTCCACTCTCTACTGAAAATGATTGGAAAAAATTTGTTGCTTCTTATCACGAAGTTAATAAAATTAGAATTCCGAGATGGATTCACTATACGACTGATTCTTCTGTCGAACTCCACGTTTTTTCGGATGCCTCGGAGAAGGCATACGCGGGGGTGATATATATTCGTATCGAATCCCCTACCGGCGAAATTCATACCCATTTGTTATCTTGTAAAACAAAAGTGGCCCCCATTAAATCAATTTCAATACCACGTTTGGAACTTTGCGGTGCTGTTTTGGCTTCTGAGCTTTTGAAAACTGTTCTCAGTGAAATTGATATTCGTCTTCGGCGAATTTATTGTTGGACAGATTCTACTATAGTTCTGTCCTGGTTGAAAAAGGACCCTTGTTCCTGGACCACGTTTGTTGCTAATAGGGTTTGCAGGATTCAGGAGAATGTTGGTCGACATAACTGGTATCATGTCCGATCGGAAGATAACCCCGCCGATTTGGGTAGTCGTGGTATTTCTCCCTCAGAGTTATCTGATAGTTCACTTTGGTGGCATGGGCCACCATGGCTTGGTGAAAGTAAATCGCAATGGAACATCACGGATCTTTCTCATCTTGACACTGATATTGAGGGTCGTGTAGTTAAAGTTTATGCTTCGTTTTTTACGGACAAAAGTGCTAGTGATATTTATGTTGATATTTTGAAGGACTATTCTCGTTTTGATAAGGCTCTTCGCGTAATATCTTATATATTACGATTCTTTTACAACATTCACCCGAATCATAAGTCGGGTCGTCGCTTGTATTAAAATAAGACTCTTTTGTGTAACGAATTGAATCGAACTAAATTACACTTGGCCAAAGTTGCTCAAAAACAGCACTTTCCGAAGGAGTATCGTTGTCTTTTGGATAGGGAACCTTTACCTCCGAAAAGTAGTCTTGTTACTTTGAACCCTTTTCTGGATAAGGATGGCGTTATGAGGTTGAATGGTCGTTTGGTAAAATCGCCTTCGCTCACATATACCGAACAACACCCAATTATTTTACCATACTCAAGCAGATTTACGCTACTCTTGACTGAGTTTATTCATTTAATTTCCATTCACGGTGGAAATCAATTAATGCTGCGAATTCTTCGGATCGAATATTGGGTACCTAGACTTAAATCTAAAATTCGAGCCGTTATTAGCGGCTGCAAGCGTTGTGTTCTTGACAGGAAACGTTCTTGCAGTCAAATTATGGCCGCTCTTCCGCCGGAGAGGACCCTTCTTGATAGGCCTTTTACTACCACAGGCGTTGATTTTGCTGGTCCGTTTGATATTAAAAGTTTTACGGGTCGAGCTTGCAAGATTACTAAAGGCTACGTGTGCATATTTGTTTGCTTTTCTACGAAGGCAATACATTTAGAAGCGACATCTGATTTATCAACTGCTACTTTTTTGTCTGCTTTTCAACGGTTTATTTCGCGACGAGGTTGCCCTAGTACAATATTTTCGGACAACGGCACAAACTTTTTGGGTGCGTCGCGTGAATTAGAAAGAGATTTTAGGACTTTTGTTCGGGAAAGTCAAAACACTGTATGCTCATCATACGGCATTCACGGCCTTTCTTGGCGTTTTATTCCAGCGGGCTCTCCTCATATGGGTGGACTTTGGGAAGCCGGTGTGAAGAGTTTTAAACTTCACTTTCGAAAAGAGGCACAATCCTTTAAGTATACTTTTGAGGAACTTTCGACTATTCTTTCTAGAATAGAAGCTTGTCTTAATTCGAGATCTCTTTGTCCCATGTCTGATAGTCCACAGGAACCAATTGCGCTGACCCCTGGTCACTTTCTAATCGGTTCTCCGATATTAGCTCCACCGGAGCCTGCAGTACTTGATTCCCCAATCAGTTTGGTTAATCGCTTCCAGAAGATGAAGGCTATTTCTCAACATTTCTGCCGTCGGTGGAAGGAGGAATATTTAATGAGCTTACACAAACGGTATAAATGGAAAAACGCTAAACGCGAGATTCAGGAAAATGATTTGGTCATGATCCGGCACGAGCAGCTTCCTCCAACTTCCTGGCGGTTAGGTCGGGTAGTCAAAATTTATCCGGGAAGTGACGGTCATATTAGAGTCGTTGATGTACGGACCGCGAACGGGGTTGTAAGGCGACATATCGCAAAACTGGTCATTCTGACCAATTAAATCTATTTTCTCGAATAACACTTTTTATCTCCTAACATAGCATAATGGAATCCTTAAAAACTCTTTTTGATGACGCTTTGTTGGATGATTATGAGGAAGCCATGGACATTGTAGATCCTATTTCTGCAGAGGCACTTTTGGCGGATCTGAATACAGAACCTGATCCATCTCCCGCATCAGCTCCAACGAACGTTCAGGCTCCTATTGCTATACCAGCACCTACAACTTTACCAGCTGTCGTGCCACCTATTCATGTGGTTTCGCCTCCTTCTGAGGTACCTACTCCGGTTGCGGTGCCTACTTTAGACGAAGTAACCGCTAAATCTTCGACACCCAAATCATCATCGGCTTCTAATGGAGACCCGGCCTCGAATACGTCCGCAAAGAAAATGGAAGTGAAAAGTCTTCAATGTCGAGTTTGTAGTGGTAGACACCCATTGCGGTCTTGTTCTACCTTTCGGAAGGCAAGTCACGCACGAAAGCTTCGCTTTGTGCTTCTTCACCACTACTGCTCCCGTTGTTTGGCTCATACCCACGAAGCCAAGAACTGTCCGAGTTCGGCTAAATGCCGCCATTGTAATGGAAATCACAATTCGATTTTGCATGCTCCTTCTTCCAAATCTGGTCCTAAAACCAAACGATCTGTGCAAACTTCTTCGTCCAGGAAGACTGCCTCAGACCAGCCTAAAACCACAGTTGTGGCACAGCACAACTCTCCGTCCGTGTCTGGAATTTGTTCGTTGCCTATTCGACATATTGTCACGTTTTCGCCTACTATTGTGGCTCAACTATATTTACCGAAAAGGTCGATCCCGGTTCGTGCGGCACTGGACCCGTGTTGTAACGCTAGTTACATTTGCGAAACCTTGGTTCAAAACCTGAGGTTACCAGTGTCCAATATGGATGGCATCAAATACTGCCGTTTAACGGTCGGGTCGTCCTACGATGCTTCTCAGAAAATTAGCTTTACTGCAAAGGTGACGAAAATGGTAGGTGTTAAAACTCCTTCGGAGACAGTTTCGGACACCGTCCGGGACAGCTTTGCTGGTTTTCAGCTGGCTGATCCTACTTTTAATGTTTCTGGGCGTGTAGCTCTAGTTTTCGGACCTGAAGTTAGCCCTCAAGTGCTCAGGGGCAAAGTCTATTCGAGTCCGGGCCTTCCATTGGCTCAATATACGATATTTGGGTGGGTCATATCTGGCCAATCTCCAATTTAAAATATAGATCCATTTGGATCAACCCAGTTCCCTTTGGACTATAGATCTTTCGGGATCAACCCGGTCCCCTTTGGACTAAAGATCTTTCGGGATCAACCCTGGCCCCCTTTGGGTCAACGATCCTTTGGATCAACAGACACCCCTTGTGTCACCACGGTCCCCTTTGGGCCAACGATCCTCTTGGATCATCGTCGTAGTTTTAAGTGATTTTTGAAAAAAAAAATGTATATAATAAACATATAACATAAATTAGACTCTTCTTTTATATTTTTCCTTAAATGTAAATTATTAAGATTTGTTGCAACACGCCTATATGTTGCAAAGTGGCCGGCAATGTTTAATCCAAAACCTTTTATTTTGGTTTATTCTATTTTGGTGCCCTTTTGGTACCACCTTCCCTATTTGGGTTAATACTACGTTAGGATCTATATTTTACTCCCCTCTTTTACAACATTGGTGGCAGTATTTACATAAATTCTAACTAGTAAAACCGTTAACGGTACTTCTTTTCTATATTGTCAGCCGCCTTTTGCTTCTTTTTTTACTAGTTACAATCTTACTTGTCAACTATATACACCCGAAGCTCTTTGCAAAGGTAATATAATTTTTTATATAAATAAACTGAGACCTTTTCTCAATTTTTAAAAACATATCTTTTGTCTTTTATTTCTTTGGGAACTTTTCATTGCTTTCCGGCAAACAAACACTATAAACATCGTAGATCAAGCACATGGTGCCTTTTTAATCTTCTGACTTCTTCGCTTTCCTCTAATAAGGTTATAGCTAAGGGATTAACATGATCGCTTAATCTCTGTAGATATCGGTTGCTAAATTTATTTATTTCGGTTTTTACCTTTGGGATATCAAAGTCATTGTGTATAGTGTTGTTAGTAACAAACCAAGGAGCATTCGCATTCATTCTTAAAGTTTTTGATTGAAATCTCTGAATAATTTCAATATTTGAATTACTCGTTGTTCCCCAAAAGTTGTATTCCGTAAAGCCATGCAGGCTTCAAAACTGTTTTTATAAAGCAAAATTTTATTTTTAAGACTTAATTCTGATTTTCGACCAAGCAACCAGTACATTTTTTTTTAATTTGTTGTTGTTTGTTGAACTTAAAAATTAATGCGACCACTTTTGTCTGGGTCTACCTCTTCACGATATACAGATTTTAGAGCCAATGCAGAGAGTCTTACTTCGTAAATTGAATTTCCTAAGTACGTTTTGATTCTTTTAGTGATGTATGAGGCTATAAAATTCTTTTGGCGAAACGTCAACGTCATTAAGATGAAATAATATCAAGTATGACAAATAGATTTTCCGGTCTTGAAATTTTACAATATTGTATTGGTACAATATTAATGTATTGGTACAATCTCTATATATAAAGGAATAAAGTAACTCATCACTCACTCACTCGCCCACCCACCCACTCACTCATTCAACATCACCCAGCCCAAACCGCAAGAGGTAGGAGGTTGAAATTCGGTTCCCCCTCCGGCGTAGACATCCGCTAAGACCGGGTTTTTGGAAATTCTTTCGGGGAGGGGCAAAAAGGGGGAAAACTCCACTTTCACGGCTTGCCCAAATCCCTTTAGCAAGAAACCTGAATTTTGAAATATGCCTTCCTGGGAGTATGTGCTAACTTCTTGATGATGAACATTTTAGAATTTAGGCCAGTTATGTTATAAAAATGGGGGTTTAAAGGGCGGAAAGTCTCCCCCTTTATGTCCTGACCAAACCGTTGGACCTAGGATGTTGATATTTGGTATGCAGGCTCCATCTCCGGTGTAGATAACAGCTAAGACGTAATTTTTGGAAAATCCAACTGGAAGGGGCTTGAAAGGGTAAAATTATCCCCCATGACGGCCTGCCAAAACCGCTAGAGCTGGAAAGTTTAAATTTGGTATGCAGGCTCCTTCTCCAATGTAGATAACAGCTAAGTCATGATTTTTGAAAAATCAAACGGGGAGGGGCAGAAAAGGGTGAAATTCTCCCCCTCGACGGCCTATCAAAACCGTTAGAGCTGGAAGGTTATATTGGTTCCACATGTGGTGTAGACATCCACCGAGGTAGGATTTTTGTAAATCCCTACGGGGGGAGGCAAAATAGCAATGTATTACCTGGAGTATGGAAAAACTCACTGATAAGCTACATTTTAGAACTTTAGCCAAGGACGTGGTAAAAATGGGGTTTAAAAGGATGAAATGTCTTCCCATTTAACAGCTTGGCGAAGCCGTTGGACCTAGGAAAATGAAATTTGATATGCAGGCTCCTTCTCCAGTGTAGATAACAGCTAAGATGTCAATTTTGGAAAATCTAATCCAAAAAGGGAGAAAATTCTCTCCCTTGGTGACTTGCCGAAACCGCTAAAGCTGGGAAGTTAAAATTTGGTACATAGGCTCCCACTCCAGCGTAGAAATTCACCCAAGTTGGATTTTTGGAAATTCTTACTAGGAGGTGCAATAAGGGGAAAAGTCTCCCTCCGAACGGCCTGCCCAAACCGCTGAAACTAGAAAGGTTCCTTCTTCAGTGTAGATAACATATAACACGTGACTTTTGGAAAATCTAACGCGGAGGGGCAAAAAAGCATAAAATTCTCCCCCGTGACGGCCTGCCAAAACCGCTTGAGCTGGGAAGTTCAAAATTGGTACATAGATTCCTCCTCGCATGTAAATGTTCATATGTGCAAATTTACAAAAGTGCAAATTTTACAAAGTCTACATGTGTAAATGTGCAACTTTCAAAAGTGCAAATTTTCAAAAAGGTCAAATTTGCATATGGGCATATGCGCACATGAGCAAATTTGCAAATGTGCAAATTTGCAAATGTGCAAAAGTGCAAATATGCGAATTTGCATAAGCGCAATGTGCAAATTTGCACAAGGTCAAATGTGAAAATATGCAAAATTGCAAAAATGCAAATGTGCAAATATGATTGTTTGATCGTTTGATGGATTGATAGATTGATGGTTTAATGGATCGATGGTTTCATGGTAATGTAAATGTTCAAATATGCAAATGTGTAAATATGCACATGTGCAAATGTGTAAATTTGTAAATGTGTAAATATGTAAATATTTATTTATTTCATTCAAAATCATCGTGCGACGATGACATTCGCTAATATGGGGAAGAGAAAAACGGGGAAAACCTCTTTCACGGCCTGCCCAAACCCCTATAACTATAAACCTGAAATTTGAAATATGCTGTTCTTGGAGTATGTGCTAACTCATCGATGAAGATTCCCCTTAACAGCCTGCACATACCGTTGGACCTAGGAAGTTGAAATATTGTATGCAGGCTCCTTCTCCAGTGTAGATTACAGTTAAGAAGTAATTTTTGGAAAATCGAAAAGGTGAGAACCTTGCCAAAACCGCTGGAGCTGGTAAGTTAAAATTTGGTGCAAAGGTTTCTTCTCCGGAAATGTGTACGGGGAGGGGCAAAAAAGTGAACAGTCTCCTGCTTAGCGGGCTGCCCCTACCGATTTAGCCAGAAACCTGAAATTTTAAATATGTGAACTGGAGTATGTGATCAGCTAAATTTTAGCCAGGTACATGGTAAAAATGGGGATTATGTGCTAACTCATTATTGAGGTACATCTTAGAATTGTGGTCTGGGACATGGTAAAAATTGGGGATTCAGGGTAATTATCTAGGAACTCCGTATACTCCCGGGCGTTAGCCCTGGCAACCATTTTCTACGCTAACAACGTAGCGGGCTTTGCCCGCTAGTATTGTACAAATTCATGACCGAAAAATCTATTTGTCATACTTGATATTATTTCATCTTAATATATAATGAATAAAACTAATCTGTAAATTTGAACAGTATTTTTGTGTTCCCGACTATATACCATGCAGTTTCACAATTTCAGTAGTCTTCATAAACAGAAAAAATTATTGCCAAAAAAATTTCAATTAATTATTTTTTTTTGTCCATTTTAATCATGTCAATTAAATTTTTAATTGATAATAAACTTGGTGTAAAAAATATTCTAGCTTACAATAAACCCTATTGACAACATATAAAAGTCATATTATTTTGGTTTATTTATATCTTAACTTAGATTGCATCTCAAATACCTAAACAAAAAAAATTTAATAATTTGTTTTGTGATTCTCATAGCGATTGATTTTTGGTTATTTGATTTGTTAAAATTTAATCAATTTGAATGATACTATGGAAAGTATCAATAAAAATCAAATTCTCTGAATTTGATATTAATTGAATAAAGTAGAAAATTATTCAAACAATGAACCGAATTTTGTAAATCGATTCGTTACATATTGAATCAGATTATAAAATGCAATCAAGGAATCATGTTTTTAAAGGTCTATTTTAAAATTTTAAAAAAAATTTAGATCATATAATTATATTCTTTTTTATAAATTGATTTTTATTGCAAAGAAACATGAAAATTTTATTAGTAATTATAGAGAATAAAAATTTAAAAATTTCCACAGAGCCAGGATAGAATACTTAGTATTTTCGGTTGCCGCAACACAACCCTCTTCAGTATCCACGCTCCTTGTTGGGTTAATGCTTTGATGATTGTCAATATATGGAGTGCTGGGAAACAAATTAACAAACCCGAAAAAACATATAAAATAGACAATCATCAAAGCACTAACCCAACGTCGATACTGAAGAGGGTTGTGTTGCGGCAACCGAAAATACTAAGTATTTTTTTTCTTCTCTATAATTAACTAATAACATTTTCATGTTTCTTTGCAATATAAATCAATTATAAAAAAGAATACGATTATATGATCTAAGATGCTTCGAGTATTAATACCATACATTTACCAAAATAACAGATCAGCAATATATAAAAATCTTCTTTACCTTAAACACAAGGATACAGTGAAATATATAATTCAAAAATATTGTCATATAATTAACTATCAAAATAGATTATGTTGTTGATTTCATATTGATTAGGACAAACACTTAAACCGGCTTCATTGGATAATTTGTTATTAGATAATTTAAGAATTAAACTTTATAATAAAAACTGTAGAAAATAGAGGATAAATATAAATTGTTAAATGGTAGTCTAATTGTGTGTTGTGTCAGGGTTTGATAATATATAATAGACCATCATCAAAGCATTAACCCAACAAGGAGCGTGAATACTAAAGAGGGTTGTGTTCCGGCAACCGAAAACACTAAGTATTCTATCCTGGCTCTGTGGAAATTTTTTTACCAATAAAATTTTCATGTTTCTTTGCAATAAAAATCAATTTTTAAAAAAGAATATGATTATATGAACTAAAATCCTATTAATACCATATATTTACCAAAATAATAAATCAAAAATACATAAAAAACTTCTTTAATTTAAAAAAAAATTTAGAATTTGAATTCCTTTTTCTTGAATATTTATTTTTAATTTTTAGCAAACAAAATCTGCGAAAAATCAATAGATTCGTAATCTGCAGAAAAATTAAGATCATATTTGAGAAATTTGTTCATATAAGGTGAATACAATTGTGTTGTGCAATTACCTTGGCTACCGGGTTCTTCGATATGCAGTACAATTGTATGTAAACCTTTGCTTATAAATGCCTTAATGAGTCCAAGTGGGGCAATCTATATATAAAGGTGAATTATAATTACTCGGGTTAGAGCAATTATAATTGTAGGGTTTTGGGAGATAAAAAAAGGGGGGTGATTAGGTTGTGGTTTCTGATTCCTTTTTACATAATTGTTTAGAAAATAAGCGGTCCCTTTAAAGAAATATTGCAATAATGCAAAACGTTATTCGCGAAAATTTAAAAAGCCACGTCTATTAAAAAAGTGAACAAGTTTGAGCCGCAGTACACCGTGAACTACGTCGAACTTTCAATAAAAAAATCAGATTGTTTTAAACACTTTTAGAATGACTTCAAATTTAATTTATAATACATCATTTGGAATTTAAAAGCACCAAATGCAATTTAAAAAATATTTGCTGTATTTCAATATTTTTTTAACTGCGTTTAGTATTTTTAAAGTTAATTTGATCTTTTTCGTGTATCAATTCTGAATTTTTTAATTTTGTTTCTACTTTTTTTAATTTAAATTGTGTTCTTTTATTTCGTTTTTTTTTTTAATTTCAATTGGTATTTATGGGCAATTTGGTCTATATATATGGGTAATTTTAAATTCTTACTATGGCAACACTGACTTAAATATTTTCTTTTTAAAAAAAGTTTGTTTTTTTGAATTTTGTCTCTATATCTATTACTCTCCTGGGTAACTATCTTGTCGAAATGAGAGGGCTTAAGTGCACTCTTTGGTTATGTTCCCCTGTGTTGATGTATGGTTCTCAGACATCTTTACATGGGATCATGAACTTTGAATGAGTGCGCGACCAAAGGTTACTCTTTTTTGTCGAGATATTGGGGCAGCGGTGAAATCATCAGCGGTATGTCCTCTTATTTGACATAGATTTTTGGCGCATCAGCCATCAATAACTACGTAGGGGTCTCTCGATTCCCCATGAGTTTCCCTGGTAGTTCAGATGGTACATTGCAGTATTCGTTCATACGTTCAGGGGTTACCAAAGACTGTATTCTAACGCGAGCCTCACAGATATCTGAGTAGATAGTCTTTGTCACATTAACGGGGGCTTTGATGTGATCGGCCTTCGTACCCCTACACACGTGGGACCGACAGGAGCAACGAACAAAAGAACAAACAAACGAACAACGAGGACAACAGAAACTGTGCCTGACAACAGGTCCAGTGATCCTACCTCCTCCTCCAATTCTGGGAACTTGCCTGACACTTTGTTGTCGAAAGGCAAGCATACCAGACCTTCGAAGAAGAGGTGCAATGATCAGCGCCTCTCTCTCAAAACTCTGGAGAGATTTGATAAGGCCGATCCTAGGACTCTGTCTGCAAAACAAAAAGAGTCGCTAAAATGGGAGCGTAGCATTTCTGAGCAACAGGATGCTGCGCCACCGAAACAACCTCTAGGAAAGAGATTGCGTTCATCTGATGACCCGCCGGCACCCAAAATATCGAAAGTCGGTGGTGAAACTGGTCGGAGGGTCTTTGCTGAGGTTGTCAAGGACAGCCTGGTTATGGCGGTCATCAACAGGGGGGATGTGGATAGTATCGTTTCTAAGGATAAATGGAGTCACATTGACACCGCTATATCCTCAGTGTTCTCCCAAGTCCTCAAGGAGATTCCAGGCACACCTCCCTTGTGCAAGGATGCAGGCTGGTTCCAGGGCCGCATAAAGCTTATTGCTTTCGGTGATATGCGCTCTATTGAGTGCTATCGTTCGGCTCTTAAGATGGTTGTTGAGGTGTGGCCAGGGGTGGTTTTTGATGTTTTCGGCAAAAGTGACATCCCGACCCGCCCAAAGGGACACGCATGGATTCCGGCGATCCCAGAGGATGAATTATCCATAACAAGTAGGCTCAGGGAATGTAATCCTGGCCTTTAAACACACAATTGGAAGATTGTGGAATAAGGACTAACGGGTTTAAGCTGATCCAAAGTACGGGTTTACTTGTTAGGAACAGTCTTAATATTTGTCTTCTCTCCTCTTTTAGTAGTGAAAACATGACAGTAGCCAGCCTTGAGTGTGAAAACTCTCAAATGAAGCCGATGTACCTCCGGTCACTCTGACGGTACTGGTGGATGCTGCTGGAAAAGCTGGGTGCAATCTGATTGTGTGCAGTGATGTCAATGCACCATCAAATGTGGGGAAGCTCAGACATCAATGATAGGGGTGAGTTACTCATTGAATATATTATGAATACTAACGTAACTATATGTAATAGGGGCAATGAACCAACGTTCATTACTAGGAATAGACAAGAGTTACTGGATGTTACATTTGTCTCTGATGAACTTGCTGATAGCATTAGGAACTGGAAAGTTTTGGATGACCATAGATTTTCAGATCACCGTTATATTAGCTTCTGTTTAAATGAGTTAGATATTATCCCACAGCCTGTTTTTCCACCCAACGTTCGGAAAGCAGACTGGGGGAAATACAGGGAAACATTCTGCAGATTCTTTTCGGGGATATCTGACATGAACGTTCGGGATATAGGGGACATTGAGCGATCAGTGGAACAGGTAACAAGGGCCATGCATGATGACTCGCTGCTAGCTTCATGTCCCAAAGGTTAGGCTAGGGGTAGGAAACGACCGCAATGATGGTCGCCAGAGCTAGCGAATCTTAGGAAGTGCTGTAGGAAATTCTGTAACAGGGCAAAGTCCACAAGGGTTTCAGAGGACTGGGACGCTTATAAGGGTAAGCTTAGAATATGCACGAGTGCATTGAGAAAGGCTAAGAATAGCTCCTAGGGTGAATTCTGCAGCAATGTTGAGGACACCTCTGAGGCTGCAAGGCTAAGAACAATTTTGGCTTCCACGCAATGCACGATAGGATATCTTAGGAAACCGCAGGGGGATTGGACAACATCCAGTAGGGAATCACTGGAGCTGCTCCTGGATACTTACTTCCCTTGTAACTGCCGAAATGAAACTTCTGTGGTTAGTACTGCATCAAGTCAACCTTCGGCCGCTGCCAGGAAATTGTTACCGAATCCCGAATTATGTGGGCTATTAGTAGCTTCAGACCTTTTAAGTCTCCCGAACCAGACATGATATCACCGTGTGAACTGCAGGTGGTGGCGAATACACTGATTCCTTGGCTCAGGAATCTATACACGTGCTGTATCGACCTAACTCATGTCCCTATTATGTGGAGGGAGACCAAAGTGGTCTTTATTCCCAAAGCGGGGAAATCCTCTCATACGGGGCCTATGGATTTCAGGCCTATCAGTCTGTCATCGAAGACACTGGAGAGACTCATTGACAGGTATCATGGGGACAATATTGGTCAGAGGCTACTGTCGAGTCGCCAGCATGGCTACTGCAGGGGTAGGTCCACTGAGACGGCCCTGCACAACCTGGTCGGATTCATTGAGGGTTTGCTAGCCGTTAGGGAGTATACCATGGTGGCTTTTCTCGATATAAAGGGAGCGTTTAATAACATTACTCCGGATGCGATAGCTGCGACGCTATCTGGTCTTGGAGTGGACATCGACATCAACAGGTTTGTGTACAGTCTTCTTACGTATACGGGCCAAGTTGGGGTCATCGGACCTGAGTAGATTTGTTGGTAGAAGCACACCCCAGGGTGGTGTACTATCGCCACTACTATGGAATCTCACTCTGAATGTCGTTCTGTTGTCACTTGAGGGGGTTGGTGTTAGAGTTGTCGCATATGCGGAGGACGTGGCATTGGCAGTCAGGGGAAGGTTTCCTGGTACACTCAGGGATGTCCTTCAGGGGCACTTCTAACTATGGAGAGGTGGGCGCGTGGTAAAGGTCTTGCGGTGAATCCGTGCAAGACTGAATTGGTCCTGTTCACCAGGAGATATAAGATTCCATTAGTGGAACCTATCTCCTTGGGGGGCACTAAAGTTCCTTTTGCGGACTGTGCCAAGTGTCTTGGGGTTCTGTTGGATAGAAAGCTGAACTTCAGGCTGAACATTATGGACAGGGCAAGGAAGGCCACAGTGGTACTTTATGCGTGCAAGAGGGCAATAGGGAGGCAATGGGGTTTGGCGCCCCGGATCGTCCACTGGCTGTATACGGCAGTGGTACGACCGAAAATGCTGTATGGTGTTATCGTCTAGTGGAGAGCTCTCCAGAGGCCCACATACCGTGGGATGCTGTATAGGGTCCAACGGATGGCTGGCATGTGCATCACGGGTGCGCTTCGTATCACCCCATCTGATGCGCTGAATGGTATTTTGCATTTGATGCCATTGGACATAATTGGTTCACAGACTGCTGCAGCAGTCCGGTTAAGGGCGCTGTCACTTTGGTCGGACAGTGGTTATGGTCACAGTGTAATCCTTAACATGATGCCTGAACTTCCAGGCATCAATAACTACACTGTGGCCGAACCACTGTTCGACAAGAGGTACCAGACGCTTATACCGCATAGGGATTCGTGGAAACACGGGATTCCCAATGGGGGGCGTTGTGTCGACTTCTATACTGACGGCTCTAAACTCGACGATCAGGTAGGCTTCGGGGTCTATTCCAGGGACATACAGCTGAATATTGCGCTGTAGTGTTTTTCAGGCTGAAATTCTGGCCAATAGAGAGGTAGCGGAGTGGCTTAGGTATAATATCCTCACAACGGTGAAGATTAATATATTCTCTGGATTCTGTCTTCCTGGATTCGACATCAGCCCTGAACTGTTGCAGATCTCGTAACGAGATGGCTTAGCAGTTCAGCATCCATGTTATGTGGGTGCCGGGCCACAGGGACATACTAGGGAACTGTTGGGCAGACGAGCTTGCAAGACTTGGGACTACCTTACACATTCCGCACGAAATGGAATCTGTGGGCATGCCTCTGGCTACTTGCAAGTTTCGGCTGCGGTAGAGCGCTTATGGGTTGGCAAGAGATAGGTGGGCCTCTGTCCGTGGTTGCATTCGTTCCAGAAAGATGTGGCCCCGTCTGGATAGGAAGCGCACGCACAGGTTGCTGTCACTGTCAAGGCCCGATATATCCCTACTTGTGTCCGTCATGACGGGACACTGTCTGATTGGAAGGCACGCAGTTAGATTGCGGGTTGCGGCTAGTGACTTTTGCAGAAGCTGTGGTGACGAGGAGGAGGAGTCTGTGGAGCACCTTCTCTGCACTTGTCCTGCCTGGCTTGCAGAAGGGGACTGCATTTGGGCTCATATTTCTTTGAGGACCTGGGTGATTTGGCTGATATCGATATCGGCCGACTTAGGGGCTTTTTGAGACAATCGGGATGGTTCGACGGGGAAGCTAGTGATATAATTTTTACTAGCTTCCGTGGTATGACAAGGGACTTATAGTCCAAGTGAGTCTGATTGGCAGGCTACCACTTCTACCTAACCTAACCTATCTATAACTACTTGCGAAGAAAACAAAATATTGTACGATACAATTGAACATTTGGGGCCACCTTTGTACAAAAGCTGTTTTTGTATATGGACTTCGCCGGAACGCGAAATATAGCAATTATATTGTAGCCCTGCTTTACCATTACTAATAGTTTTACCAAATTCCACATACAAAAATGTCAAATATTTTTATGCCAAATATTTTTGTTTACATTTAAAAGATAAAAGCCATCATTTTCCAAGACTTATGTTTTGATATAAAAATAAACTGATAATTCTAAAATCTTGGACTTTAAACTTTATGTGGTATGGAATCTTATATTTTTAATTTAAAAAAGAAATAATACAATTGAAATAATAAAAATATACAATTTAAATAATTTCATTAAGAAACTGTGCGAGAGAGCTTAATAAATTCTAAACTAAATACAAATTGAC
This sequence comes from Eustalomyia histrio, assembly GCA_949748255.1. Lineage (NCBI taxonomy): Eukaryota > Metazoa > Arthropoda > Insecta > Diptera > Anthomyiidae > Eustalomyia > Eustalomyia histrio. The sequence goes on along the minus strand of OX456523.1, from coordinate 96,236,952 downwards.
CAAAGGCTTTTAAATTTCTTTGAAAAGTATTTGAAAATTTTTTTAAATTTCATAGAAATTTGGAAACCTGTATTTAGTTTAGATTTTATTTAGCCAGCCACACTAAATACAATATTAAAAAATAGTAAACCACATATATTTTTTCTAACGTTTTTATTATTTTACACAATACTGAGTAATAGTAAAAAAGATAAAAGTCGTGAAACTAAATAAAACGCCAACTGACCGAAAAAAGATAAAAGGCGTGAAACTAAATAAAACGCCAACTCACCGGGTTGGAAGCACTTGAAAGTGTATTTTTGGTTGTTTTTACCAAAATAATATTATGAGTATGGAAATAACAGATTTCATCGTAAGCAGCGGCCAAATAAAAATTTGTACAGATTACACAAGTTCGGTAACTAAGAGAAAATTTGGCAAATTTCACTGACTTCAAGCAAATTTTTCCCCTTTCTGCACAAATTTTAGCAAATTTCTCTGAAATCTGCTAAAACCCAATTGGGCTTGCATAAAAATCAATTGTTCTTGCAAAGATAATCAATTTGAGTTCTTAAAGAAAAACTTAATACAAAATTTAAAATGAACAAAAAAATACAAGCTATATTGTATATTAAGTTGGCCTACTTGGAACTTTTTGTTAAATTTGGTAGGTCTTAATTAAAATTACGAAAGAGGTCGCCATTACAAGTATATGTTCCTAATTTCAATGTCCTACTACGATGGGAACCACTAGCGCAAAGATCGACTATTTTTCCGAAATGTATTAAAATCGCCAAAATTTATTTTTTTTATTGGTATGAAAACTATGTACAATGGAAGCGTTACTAATGACAAAAACTCCTATCAGGCCAGACTGCGTTAAGTTTGCATTTAAAGGAATAAAAGGACCTCCAAATTTCATATAAAGCAATTAACAAAATGCTGTATAACTCTTGATGTACTTAACCGATTTCCATAACACCGTTTTAAAGGCATTTAAAATCCTTTTAGACGACATATCACATTGCAAAATCGTGCAAAAACTCTCAAAGCTATATATATTTTAAAAAATTTACAGAAAGTTTTTCTTTAAAAAATACATTATTAACACATTTTAAAAAATATGTACAAAAATTAAAGAAAAACTTTCTATAAATTATTTAAAATATATATAACTTGGCGAGTTTTTTGTGATATGCCGTTTAATCCAAATGATGTATTATAAATTACATTTGGAGTAATTCAAAAAGTTTTTGAAACAATCTGATATTTTTGTTGAAAATTCGACGTAGTTCACGGTGTACCGCGGCTCAAACTTCGTCACTCTTTTTAATAGACTTGGTTTTTTAAATTTTCGCAAATAACGTTTTTCAATATTGCAATATTTCTTTAAAGGGGCCGCTTATTTTCTAAACAATTATGTAAAAGAAAAGATTTAAGCTTTAATATGATATACGATTTGTAAAAATAATTGCTTTAAAAGTTAGATCAGTTTAAACATGAAGAATTTATCCAAATCTGAGCCGCTGGAACTATTCAACTTTTAGCATCTCTACATCGAGAATTTCAAAAACCAGTACAGCACTGATATTACAGAAACATGAAATATCCATGTCCATCAGAGTGGTCAAAAAAACATCAAAGTTTTAATTCACAATGTTCACACTATTCCTTAATGTCTAAAACTTCTCTGTGCCAAAATATCAAAATTTAGTGAAAAGATGTAAGTAAAAATTCAACTTGCTAACGCCTTATATGAACAAATTTCTCAAATCTGATCTTAATTTTTATGCAGATTACGAATCTACTATCAAAATTAAAAACAAATTTGTAGTTTTAAAATAATGCGCGGCTTTTGAAAATTCAATAAAATTCGATTTTTTCGTTATACTTTCCTCCTAACTACGTATCTAAAAAGGTTGTCATCGGAAAATCGAACTTGTTATACTTTTGGAATCTACTTATCAAGGGCTTTCATTAGACATGATATTGTTTTTAATTTTTGAAAATAAAACAATTATCCTTACAACTGAATGTAAAATTTTACTTTTTTAGTCTTTCGCTATTATTTTGCGTATTACAATTAATTTGTCAAAAAAATCCTGTCTTACATAAGAAGACATTCCGTGGACATATAATCATTCAGAAATTAATTTTGCCCAGAGGTAAATAATATGTTATAAGAAAATTTCTTGATGAAAATCGAACATTTTTTGTATGAAATTTTCTCGTAATTCGCGTCTTTTAATTTAATTTTGATATTATAAGTTTTGGTAAGTCGCGATACTAATAATTTTATTTTTGCTTAATTTTTAAAATATTTAAAATAATAGAACAAGTACAACTTTGAAACTTCAAAGGCGAATTGTGCCTCTAAAAAAAACTTTTTTTTAATTTCTCTGGCAGGCCATATTTTTTCCATAATGGCATATTTCTGGGGTTGTGGAGCTCGTGAATTCGGTTTTTTTTTACAACCATAATGTCCATAGAGTGACTATTTAGTTATTTTAATAGCATTTCATATTTTTTAAATTTTAATTGATGATTTTTGAATTTTAAAATGGGTTTTTTTAATTTTGTTTATGCGCACGTGTAAACAGCCTACAATTACTGTTCAGTGGGCTGTTTCGATGTTTTTGTCAGTTGCCTATTCCCTTTATTTGTTTACTCTCTTAACTTACTTACTCTTGTGAACCCAATAAGAACAGTACGTACGTACTATAGTGCTGATAAAATAAAATAATAATAAATACCCCATTTTGTTATTGAACAAAAAAAACTAATTCTTTTTTTTTATTATTATTAAAATTTCCGAGGAAATATATTTCAAGGAAACATTTTTTGGTCCTTCGAACTGGATGAAATCAACAAAACAACATCCAATATGAAAATTAATGGAGCACACGCGAATAAAATAAATGCACTGAGTAAAAAATATTTATTAAAATATGAAAAAAAATGTAGTGAACTTCTTTTCTTATTGTTTTGCCGTCGGGATTTTCTATATTTTTTTTTTAATTTTTTTTTTGTTTTAAAGGATTTTACACGGGCAATTTTTTATGTATTCCTTCACTTGTGGTTACAAATGTTTTTTTTTTTTTTGTTTAACACACTTTTTATATATTGTCATACAACTTGTTTTTTTTTTTAATTTTTATTCACTTAAAAAAACACGTACCTTATAGTTATTAGGGTTTATTATAAAAAATAAAGGGTTGGTTTTACCAAAATTTAAAACACAAATCCAATGGTATCCAAAAAACAAAATGGGGGTTGATTTACAAAGTTGGGTTCTTTCTGAAAAGAAATATTTTAACTCTTTATTGTCAATCAAAACAGACGGACACGCTTTAAAATATATTATTTTTTTTGTTTTGTGTGGATATTTGGTGCCAGTGTTTTTTAATATTATTAATAATATAAACAAAAATTTGTGTATTATTCCCTTATACCAAGTGAGTGCAATATTATTTTTTTAAATAAGAGAATATCGCTAGTTGTTACTCATTTGGATTTGGTGCTTGTTTTTTCTTTGTTTTATATTGTCACACACAAGACACTAGTGCTGCTTTTTTTAATTATTCGAATAAACCGGTTATTGTGTAATTTCGGTATTAAAAGTGCATTTTTTACTCATCTTTTCCTATCAGAACCCGTGTAACCAATAAATTTGTGCATTTTATATTTTATTTACCCTTATTTTTAAAATTTTTTAAAAAGCAAAGGAGCTTTTACACTATTGGAAAAGTTGTAAGATTTTTCTAAAACTGAAGTTTTTAATACATAATTGTAAATTTTACCCGGATCTTTTGAAATTTAACTCTATTTACTCTAAAATTTTCTAAATACGGTTATTTTCGTAAAATAAAATTGATTTTATTAGTATTTGTTTGAAAAATTACTATAGTTTTTTAAATTTTGCTAGTTTTAGTGAAGCAAAGTAATTTTTATTTTATTATTTTAGAAAATAAACCTAAATTTTTTATAATTTGAAACCCTTTTTTGTGAACTAGATCGATTTTATTAGTAATTTTTGAAAAATTAATATACTTTTTTTAAATTTGTTCGACATTTCTTTTCGTGATTCACTCTTACAACATTAGATCGAAAATGGATTTGGCCACTTTGATTCGAAATGCCGATCGCTTGGCTGAATTCGAAGCCTTTATATCCATTATACCCGCAGCGGATCACACTATTGGATACTTGGGTAGTCACGAAAAGGAACTTACCCGTTTATGGGAAGCTGTTCGGGCGGAATACGATTCCTTATCGATTCAGGCGGAGCGCGTGAAAGGTCCCCAGATAGTGGAAATTAAATCGAGGTATATGGCTTCTTTTAGCACCCATGTCCGTTGCATTTCGATGATCACAGAGAATTTGAGCCGTTTAAAATCCGCTACACGGGCTGAGAGAGCCATGGAATTGGGGAATGACTCAATGTCCATTATGCATTTTACCCCCTTGCGATACTCCAATTTTCTATGGGGATTATAAAAGCTGGCCCTCTTTCCGAGATATGTTTTCTGCCTTGTAAGGTAATAATCCCCGTTTGAGTCCTATACAAAAACTGTACTATCTTTTGCAAAAAACGGCAAAAGATGCTCATGACGCCATACATACTGTTCCGTTAACTAATGATGGCTATGCAATAGCATGGAAAAAATTAGTTGAGACATATGAGAATAGAGGGGCACTCATAAATGAACAGCTTCGAACTCTTTTAGGTATTAAACCAATTACTCAAGAGACTGGCCAAAACATAAAGAATTTACAGCGAACCATAAACGATTGTGTAATGAATCTTTCATTACTCGAAGTTACCCTAGAAGTATTTTATCACGTGATGTTAGTGTACATTTGCGTTACAAAGTTACCTGAGAACACTCTGGGAACAGTCAAAGAAACTTTGTCCGAAAACTCTGAGGTGGGAGGATATGGACTCTTTTTTGACAGCTCATTTCAGAACTCTTGAATCGATTTCTGATATTAGAGGACCTCACTCGAGCTCCGTTACAAAATCGAATAAAAGTACAGTTTTTAATAGCCCGCGAAAGAATTTCAGTTTTAATAGTTCCAAAAAATCTCACGGTTCGGGAAAAATTCAAAGTTTTGCGACAAAAACCGGCACAACTTCATCGGCTTGTCGTTGTTACCTTTGCCAAGGTTTCCACCCTTTAAGACTATGCCCGTCTTTTTTGAGCCAGAGTGTAGTTAAGAGAATGTCGACAGTGAAGAGACTTAAGTGCTGTTCAAATTGTCTAGCGATGTCTCATGAAATGAAAAATTGTAGAAGCGTTTATCTTTGTTCTATCTGCAAACAGAAGCATCACTCTCTGCTCCATAGAGAAGTTGGACAACCGGGACATAGTTCTGAGTTGCTCCACCCCAACCCACACTCACTACAAACCCAAGACCAGCTGGCATTCAAACTCAATCCGCTCTCAATGTTAATCCTTTAACTACAGTAGCGGCCCAAAATGTACACACTTACGCCGCACATCTGAATTCGAACCCTTCTCAGACAGTACTTTTAGGATCGGCTAATTGTATTGTACGTGTCAACGACCTCAAGTGTGCGACTCGAGCGCTAGTAGACCCTGCCTCACAGGGTACTTTTGTCTCAAGGAGATTACAAAGAAAGCTTGCTATTCCAACTCTTGCCGTGCCATCAACTAACGTTACTGGCATGATGGATTGTTTAGCTGGTAAATCCTCTAGCATGTGTAAACTTACGATCGAATCGCCGATCGACCCCGATTTTGAGATATTGGCGTATGTTGTTGAGAAAATAACCGGTCGGTTGCCCTCGTGTTCTCTCTCTAGTATGGAAAGCTCTAATTTCCCCGATATAACAATGACCGATGTCAAATGTACCCGTATGGATATTCTTTTTGGAGGGAATGTTTATCCAAAAATTCTTACCACGGATGTGAAAATTCATCCAGATTGCAACCTGATCGCCCAAAGAACTGTGTTCGGCTGGATAGTGACTGGTGAAGTTTTACAATCAGAGCCCTTACATTCGGTTGCATCTTTCTGCAGCCAGATTGATTTAAGCGCTCAACTCTCTCGTTTTTGGGAACTCGAGGAAATCCCTCAAGCGACACGACTGTCCGAAGCAGAGGAATTCTGTGAAGAACTTTACCAGTCTACAACATATCGAAACCCCGATGGTCGCTATGTAGTGTCACTCCCTTTTCGTAGGGAATTTCTCAATCAGTTGTCTTTAGGAAATTCTTGTAGCAGTGCTCTGTCCCAATTCACACTATGATAGTGTGATTAACGAGTATTTTGAAATGGGAAATATTAGAGCCGTTGGCCCCCCTCAATCAAATTCGACTACATATTACCTACCCCATCACGCTGTATTTAAACCCGATAGTGTCACTACTAAACTCAGAGTAGTATTTAATGCTTCAAACCCTTCCTCCAACGGCGTTAGTTTAAACAATATTTTGTACCCCGGACCTGTTTTACAGGCAGATCTTACGGTCTTAATTCTGCAATGGCGACTCTTTCGATACGTTTTTAATGCAGACATTGAGAAAATGTATCGGCAAATATTAATTCGTCCCGATCAAACCCCATTTCAACGGATATTGTTCCAAGAAAATCCCGAAGTCGATGTGAAGGATTATGAGCTTAATACGGTCACTTTCGGAGTGAAATGTGCACCGTATCTAGCGATTCGAACCCTTATTCAATTGGCAAACGATTGTGAACCCCAAGATCCTGCGGCATCTGAAATATTGAGAACCCAAATGTATGTTGATGACGTACTAGCTGGCTCGCATGAGCTAGAAGACGCTTTTAAGAGACGTAATGAACTCACCCGAGTTCTTGGTTCGGCTGGTTTCGTTCTGCGAAAGTGGACGGCCAACCACATTCGGCTCTTAGAAGATTTACCCCGTGAGAATCTGCTTGATGCAGACTTCTTAAAATTTTCAGATGTCAGCACGACTAAAACTCAAGGGCTGCGATGGAACGCTGATAAAGATAGTTTTTATTTTAAACTAGTTTCGCAGCCAGGGAGGGATATTATGACTAAGCGTGCTGTCTTGTCGGAAATAGCTGAGCTATTTGACCCCGCCGGTTGGCTCTCTCCAAAAATTATTGTGGCAAAAATTATAATGCAACAAATTTGGAAAGACAAGACAGATTGGGACGAAAGTTTAAAGCCCTTAAACCTTATTAAATGGCGCGCATTTTTGGATGATTACCCGAATATTGAGAAAATTAACATTCCAAGATGGGTTAATTATCACCCCAAGCATGAAATTGAACTTCATGCGTTTTCCGATGCCTCTGAAAAAGCATATGGTGCTGCACTCTATGATCGGAATATCTCTTTGAATGAGATCACAGCGCACTTACTCGCGTCAAAGACAAAGGTAGCTCCTGTAAAATCCGAAACTTTACCCCGTTTGGATCTCTGTGGAGCGGCCTTGATGGCAAACATGGTAGAATCGTTGTGTAGTCAATTAAATCTAGACAAGAGAAAGATTTATTTGTGGACTGATTCTACCATAGTTTTATCTTGGCTCAAAAAACCCCCGTGCCATTGGCCAACCTTTGTCAAAAATAGAGTGGCGTTGATTGTAAAGAAAGTTGGGAATGAAAATTGGTTTCATGTCGATTCCAGAGACAACGCCGCCGATTTGGCAAGTCGTGGAGACTTGATCGACAACCCCTTGTAGTGGCACGGCCCTACATGGCTAAGACAACCAAAAGAGAATTGGCCCAAGCATTCTGTTATTGATCATCAACATTTGGACATCCAGTCTTTTTCAGTTCAGATTGAAAAACCGTTTGACATACTTCAGCGTTATTCAGATTTACCCCGTGCAATGTGAATTGTTTCGTATTGGTTCAGGTGTTTGCAATATTTGAAAACCCGGAAATGTTTGTATAACACTTTAGATTTATCCCAATCGGAAATGAAATTTACCCGTGATCGCTTGAATCTTGTGTGTCAGCGAAATTTTATATTTGAATATGCGCAATTATCAAGGGGTACCCCCTTAAGTACGAAAAGCACTTTATTAACCCTAAACCCTTTTATTGATTCGAACGGCTTTGTTAGGATAAATGGCCGTTTAGCTCGATCAGCAGGCCTAACATACGATGAGCGTTTCCCGAAGATTCTTCCTTACTCGGCCCGTTTTACCCGTTTATTTGTGGAACATGTTCACAAGTGCTCAGCTCATGGAGGATATTCCTTAATGCTCCGTCTAGTGAGAAGTGAGTTTTGGGTTCCGAAATTGAAGAATCTGATTCGTACGGTAATTCATAACTGTAAAGAATGTACCATTTATAGGTAGAAAGCCGGTCAGCAGATGATGGCTGCTTTACCCCCTGAACGATCGTCTCTTTCGAGACCGTTTACCCATACTGGTTTGGATTTCGCTGGTCCTTTCGACATAAAATCGTACATTGGTAGAGGTTGCCGAATTACGAAAGGATATGTCCTTGTTTTTGTGTGATTTGCCACAAGAGCTATTCATTTGGAGGCAACAGGTGATTTATCGACGGAAACGTTTCTTGCTGCATTTGCTCGTTTTTTCTCTCGTCGTGGATGCCCGTCACATTTATATTCGGATAATGGAACAGCTTTGGTCGGTTCAGCAAATTTACTCAAGGAACAGTTTTCAGCCAGTTGAATGGCATTTTATTCCCCCTGGGGCTACTCATATGGGTGGCTTGTGGGAAGCCGGTGTAAAGAGTGTAAAAACACATTTACGCAAAATGTCTGGAGTGCAGAGATTTACCTTTGAGGAATTTTCGACGATGCTAACCCGAATTGAGGCTTGTCTCAACTCGAGACCCCTCACTGCCATGAGCGAAAACCCCACTGATTTAAACCCTTTAATTCCCGGACATTTTTTGATTGGAGCGCCTCTCCTGGTACCCCCTGAACCCGATCTTTCTGATCTCTCATTGAGTATATCCAATAGGTGGCAAAAGCTCAAAGTTCTTCACCACGAACTTGCCCAAAGGTGGAAGGAAGAATATCTCAAAGAATTCCATAAGCGTGTTAAGTGGAAATATCCACAAAGAGATTTTGCGATAGGTGATCTTGTTGTTATCCGTCAGGATAATTTACCCCCAAATGAATGGCGACTTGGTCACATTGTGAAAACCTATGTAGGACCTGACTCTAAGGTCCGCATAGCGGATATAAGAACAGCTTCTGGCATTTTTAACCGGCCTACAGTGAAGCTTGTTCTTTTGCCCAATACAGAAACCCACTAATTCGTGTTTTTACTTTTATTTTTTACCCCTTAGCTTAAAATGTCCCGTCGTTTGGAGGTGCACCGTTCCTCAGTCAAGGAGCCAGAGAATTCGGCGCCCGCTGAGGCGAAACCCTCACGCGACGTAAGCCTTCGGGATTGTCGCCTCTGTAAAAGTGAGTATGCATTGCGAAAATGCCTGAAGTTTCGAAAAATGTCGGTGGGGGAGCGGTGGGAAACGGTACGGCGGTACCGTTACTGCTTTAATTGTTTGGCCCACTCCCACATGAAGGACAAGTGCACCAGCAGGGAGCGGTGCGCTGAGTGCTTGTCCGAGCACCACACCCTTCTCCACCGCCACAAGACGGCTAGCACTCACCGAGGTTCTACCTCCACCGTGGCTCAAGGAGACGGCAATCCCAGGGCTCAAAGGTCAACAGGGAGACGTCGCAATAGGAGAAGGCGCAGTAACCCTGGTAACACCTCCAACGAAAACAACTCCAATGATTGTCTATTTTATATTTTTTTTCGGGTTTATTAATTTGTTTCCAAACACTCAATATGAAATTGACAATCATCAAAGCATTAACCCAGCAAGGAGCGTGGATACTGAAGCATGTATTATATCCTGCAGGATATGTGGAAATTTCCCGGGCACGCCGCTGCTGCTATTGCTTGTAATTTCGGGCATTATTCTTGTTATTTCCTAATAAGGTATTTAACAAAATCAAATGTGTCCACAGCTTTAAAAGTTAAAAGTTCGCCCAGAAAACAGTATCAGTTGTGTCCACCAAATTTGTTGCCAATCGAATTCTGGCGGTTACGACAACTGTGTTCATATTAAATTACATTTTTAGTTGTGAAAGTCAATATTCAGTTGTACAATTTAATATTTATATTCCACAGAAATATTATTACGTTCCACAAAATTTTATTTAAAAAAATTATTTTTAATTTTTTCCGGTATCGAGCTGGGCAATCAGATTCTTAGTTCACACTCTTGCTTACTGCACCACAACTAATTTTAATTTTCTTTGATATATTTGCCATTTAAACATTTGAATATTTTACTTTTATTAAAAAAAATATTTTTTAAATGTTTGCCTTTTCCGGTATTTGAACTCGGAAATTCTGAGTAATCAGCTACCTCTCTTCCTACTACACCACAAACACTTATGAATTTTTATGGCTTATTTTAAATTTAAACAATTTGTTAGGAAAATAAAAGTTAGTATAAAATTTGTTTATCAATACCAATCATTAGTGACGTCTATTATCAATACAATCCACAATTCGCTTGCTTCTACTGAAACCCTAATTAAATGATATATTTGATCAGAGAAACCGTACTTGTAGTTACCACTTTTGAATATCGACAATTTTTTAATAAATTTGATAGATTGTACCAAATTACTAATATATTCATTAAATACTAATATATTCACGGTACACAAATACCAAACGTATTTTGTTTTGAAAGATGATTGGAAATACCAATAATTGAATAATAGGATTGATTTTTGGTTTCTTTTCCCCTTTTTAATTCTTAATACAACATTTTTACTTTATTAATGGATTTTATGTTATTCCAAATAAAATTAAATCCTTACTAATAAATGTTAACGGTTTTGATCGAATTGCAACCAATCTTTTTTCTGGGTGTTTATCATCTACCAAGTCACCCCGTATATACAAGGGTGACCATGAGTTTCTCGATGCGAAATCTTCCCGCATCACTAACCCTGCCACTAGGAGTTCGAAAAAATAAATACTCTCACGACTTTTTACTAATACACTCACATTTTTCGCAATGTCAGCTCCAGTGACAGCAAATTTAACATGCGAGTAAAATTAGGCATTTGCATGTCACTAAATGTCAGAACGACAAACAATGTTACCTTCTTAAAAATTTAATACAAATTTACTGGATTACTGAAAAGTTGTAAAATGTTTTGTTGTTAAATGTATTATAATGATTTATTTCTTGAAATGCGCATAAAAAACGCAAGTCTGTTAATTATAGAACATTAATATTATGAAAATAATTCTAATAATAATAAATGCTTCACATTTCCCCAAAAATGTGCCTATATGATGAACTCGGTAACCCTATTTAACAATCGCATGTGTAAACAAAAAATCAAATGGCAAGAGATTCGACTATTGCGAAGAATTTTTCGTTGATAATTCGTATACAAGATTTGCATGCCAATACTTGCATGTGTACAGGCAGGGTAATAAGAAAGAGATGTAGCTGTTCAATGTTGTCAAACTATTAGTGTTGAATATAGTGGGGTAAGAAGCATAAGTGTTAACAGATTTTCAGACAAATACACCAAAGAAAAACGATTCACCATAATATTTAAATTAAATGTTCATTTGCTTTTCAAAAAACGTCTTTTTTAATTGGACATTAAAAAATCTTTATAGGACATATTGTTTCTTAATTCTTGAGGAGCATTAATATTTTTTGCAATTCAAGGCCATCTGGCAACTCTAAGTGCAATACTGTTTTTTTATTGCAATTAATGTCATCGTAAAAATTGGATCTAATTTACATATTAGACAAAAATTACTAATTTGCAATTTGATTTTACTCCTGAACATAAACAGGCTTTAGAACAGCCAAAGGAAAGTTTCATTGTAATAGATTTCGAAGCATTCAAATATTTTATGACTTTAATGATTCGATGGCAAGTTTTACGAAATTAAGCCGATATTACAACAACATAATATTAAGTAAAATATTTAAGTTAAAAAAAATTAATAATGTGTTGCAGACAGAAAAATTTGTCTTATAATGTGATATACATCATTACGCAATTTGTATGATGACATAAAATATCATAACCCTGCCCATACAGTTTGTATTACTTTCAAACTCTTATTTGCAAACATACAATTACAAAGTAAAATTCTGAGGAAAACTAAATCCAAGCAAGGTAGAAATAAATAAACAACAATAAAAAACGTTTAAATTATTCTTTTTGTAGTTTTTAAGGAAAGGGTTAGCAAGTAAATTAACTTCCGCTTTGAGTTTCTTGCCTTTATTGAAGAAAGGTCTACCAAACAATCATCTGGTGTAGGTTTGTAAGTGTGGGAGACCTAAATAAAAGTTGTTCATTTTGGAATTGTTTGTATGTAGAACGTGCAAGCGAATGGGTAAATAACAGTCTTTTTTACAGTTTTTTTTTATTTTATGTTGCTGTTCATTGTTGAGAAAATTACAGTTTTATGGATTTTCATTCAATTTGCAAAATTGAAGTGGGAATTGAGAAATAAATTTATATGGTTGGCCGTTTCTACAGAAACTTTCTTTTTCCAAGTACACATTGCACACTCAAACAAACATTTATGTTTGTTTTCATTGGATTTACTTCTAATAATATAGATTATTGTAGCAAGTATGGACTGTATGAGAACATTCATCTTCTTTATACAGTGAATGCATATATATACGGTTTCAAAAATTTACCATTTATTTGGAGTCTACTGGGCTCTAGTATGATGCTTACAATATATAAAAATAATTAGGTTGTTCACAAGAGTGTGCTAAGTGTAGTATATGTTGCAATGTGCTGTTGGAAACAGAGTGGTTAAAATTTAATTTAAGATAATTACAATAGATGATAGCACCATACAACATTTGTACCTATGTTTGATGTGCTATGTTTAAGTGTGGTCCGTGGCATGCATAGCCCCCTCCCCACCGAAATGATACAAAATTTGCTTCACAATTTGGTTGACACTAAATATTTTCGTGGGTAGGAGCAGCAAAAAATGTTGTTTCCCTGTCATAACTAGAAATCTTGAATAAAACTATGATTTTTGAAATTTTAAATAAAACTATTTGTTTCGTCAAATCCAGCGATTTTTAAACACTTTACTAGACATTTTTGGTCTGTATTAGGCATTTTAAAGCATTATAGACAAATTTTGCTAACAAAAATATTTGTTGCGCCGATTTGATTTGACTTTGGGTGCAAAATTAAGGAAAAAGTACGAGGTAAAGCACAGAATTTGTCTTTAATGTCTAAAGGATAGAAAAAACCTACCAAATATTATTTTTTTGGCCGAACAGCATTTCAAATATGATTTAGACTGAACGTCCCGTTTAAATTTAACCTCCAGTTAAATTTAATATGGCAAACAACAAAATCGTATCAGGTCAAATCCCATTTAGTGGCTTATGGGTCATTGAGATAATGGCGCTTAAGAATTTAGAATAGTAAATTGTTCTAAATTTCACTAGAACTTTAGTGACCTTAAATCGTAATTTAAATTACGTTTTTAATATGAAAAACACAGTCACAATAAAACCCAAATGTCACTTTTCCACCAGAACAATAAAAGTGGCAAATTTAATATATGCCTGAAAACAAATTGTTCTAAATTTTCACTAAAATTTATTATAACAGTTTTTTCACATGAAACTCGAACAACTTACTATGCTTTGGCTGAAAATCAAGCTATATTTTGTAAAGCGGTCGGTCTTCTTTTTTTAAGCATTTTTGATACATTTATTTCTTTGTCAGTATTATGAAATTATTGTCTTAAAATTTACCAATTTTGCAGAAGATTTTAAGTAAAAATTTTTTATAATTTTTCAACTGAAATAAAAATATGATTGCAAAATTTCTTAATTTTTTATAATAACTTTTTTGCTAGCAATTTAATATTTAACCATACTTTTGGGTAAGATTTAGATCATGTCAAAATTAATTTTAATCAGTCAAAAACAATATACCAGTTTATTTTACGTCATGAGAAAGTTTTTGTTTGTTAAATTGTTGATTTATACAATGGTTAATCATGCAACCTTATGTAGATATTTTTGCAGTATTTAAGTTCTGTTTATTTAATGAAAACGTTACAAAGAATAAAACAGTTATCAAAAATTAAAAACAACTGAATTCAAATTTGACTTCAAAACGAATTTAAGAGAAAAAGATAATATTGTGAATATTGTAAATTTTGAATCTAAGAATTTTATAAAAATATATTTGAAAAAAAAAACTAATGAAAACAAGGACCCAATTAGTCTTTATCAACTTAATACAGTGACTTACGGTACAGCCGCACCTTTCCTCGCTATAACAAGCTTATTTTTCATTGCAGATGCTTGTAAACATGAATTTCCTATCGGCACTAAAGTTCTTTACGTAGATGACCTTCTAATGGGGGCAGCAAACATTTTTAAACTATTGGCAAAGAAAGTCTTTTTTATGCTTTATTTTAGTGCTCAGATGGAGCACTAACAATAAGTTAACAAATTTTAAAACTAAACACTATGACTCAGACTTTTGTTAAATCAAAGTTAATAAGGAATGCGCATCTCCATTGTGTTTAAAGGGATTTTGTTTTTTTTTTAAGATTGTAGGGACATCATTTCGTCTAAGGCGTGAAGAACTACTGGTGACAAGCAAATTTCCAGCGAGTGGGTTTGGATGAAGTAACAGTTTTTGCTTGTATTTAATCATCGAACTTGCTATCTCTTCCTTTTTACCATCGGAACATTTAAATATTTATGCAAATTTTCGTTTCTGATATACCACGGGCACCGGTGATTGTACGAAGTATTTTCGATTACGCTCTCTGAATAATTTCAATGTTGGTCTTACATGCGTTACTCCATAGTTGAGTGCCATATGCGCAGATAGGCTTTATGATGCTGTTATACAGGAGAACCTTATAACAGAGGCTTAGTTTAGAATTGTAATTTAAAAGCCAATGTAGATCAATAGACTTCAGTCTCAACCTCATTTTTTTAGCTACTAGATGTGCACGCCAGGTAAGACGACGATCAAGGTGAATGCCCAGGCATATAACTTCTCTAGACTGTGGTATGGGAACACTATTTACGACAACTGGAGGACAATCTCCCATTCGTAGGCTAAATGTAATATGTTTACATTTTGCTCATTTACTTTAATACGCCAGTTTTCAACAAGGTGTATGTATTCCTGTAGTATTCGGGTTGCCGTGCTAAGATTACTATGTGTACATAGTATTGCTGTATCGTCTGCAAATGTTGATGTTATAAGGCGTTGATCGGTTGGTAAATCAGACGTAAAAATTGTATATAGTATTGGTCCTAGAACACTTCCTTGGGGAACACCTGCATTGATAATGATTCGTAGTAGCATCTTTGTATTTCAAACGAAAACTTCGATTACTTTGATATGATTCCATTATTTTATGACAGTTTAAAGGAAGCAAATTCTTTATCTTAAATAGTAGACCATCATGCCAGACTCTATGGAAAGCTTGAGCTACGTCTAAAAATATGGGAGAACAGTACTTTTTATCCTTAAAAGCCTTTCTAATCTGATTGGTTACACGATTGACTTGTTCAATAGTGCTGTGATCCTTGCGAAAACCGAACTGGTGAAGAGGTATCACGCCGTGTTGAGAGAGATATGGCAAAATCTTCCTTAGCAGTAATTTCTCAAATAATTTTGATAAACATTGCAATAGGCCTGTAGGACGATATGTTCTATTCTTATCCGATTTTGGGATCATAATTATGCTTGAAGTTTTCCAAGTAAGAGGGAAATAGCCAAAGCTCAATGTGGCATTAAAAATAAGAAGTAATTTTGATATGGCAATGGATGGTAGCTCTTTTATCATTCCCGGTGTAATTTCGTCGCATCCTGGAGATTTGTTGGTGTTAAGTTCATTCTCTATTACCTCTTTCAGATCAGTTATATTCAAATAAATTGGATTCGTTACATTCTGGTTTGCCTCTACAAAGTCTGGTATTTGAAAATTTTGGCTGAAACACCATCTTAAGGTGATTTGCAAAGGTTAGAGCTTTTTCCTCGTTGCTGCGAGCCCAACTGCCATTTTCACATCGAAGTGGTGACTCACTTTCGATAGGTGGTTAAAAAAATTTAGTAGCTCTCCACAATGAACGGTTATGACTGTATGTAGGGGTTAGATTTTCCAAATAAGTGTCCAGTTTATTATTTTCATCTTGACGCAAAACGTCTTTCAAAGCTCGATTAAGGATCAACTTTGATTCAGGAGATCTATCAGTTTGCCATTCCCCTCTTTTCTGAAACTAGTTGATTGATAGTACTGTTGCTTGCAGAAGATCTGCGGATAGTATTAGCAGAACAAATTGTGGTTGAAGATTCTGCTACTGAATTCAGTAGAGTTAAATAGGTGCAAATTATATTCCATATCCTCCTCACTCTGTATAGATATAGATGTGACTACTAACGTATTTGCGATACTTTAACCAGTTCCTTTTGTTAGACGTAAGAGCGTAGTGTCGTTCAACATGTTGCAATTGACCTTGAATTGTGAATTTTACAGGGGAGTTGTCTGAGGATAAATCTAAAGAAGTTTCAGCAGATATTTACCGACGGTTAATTGCCTTTGTTATTCCAAAGTCAATTAGATACGGAATTTTAGTTCTCTCCGTTGGCCAATATGTTGGACGGCCGTAACTGTCTGCCCTAAGGGTTTAAAAGACGGATCCCCAATACACATGTTGCATTATAGTATCCAGCAGAGTATTAAAGAAATCTGTGAATTTTCCAGCAGCAAGAAATCTTTCTCCAAGAGTATTAAAGAAATCTGTGAATTTTTCGGTTGTTATAGAGAATTTTTGCGGAAAATAAACGGCAGATAGAGTTAGTTTATCACCAAGGAAGTATAATGTTATTGAAGTTTATTGTAAATAATCCTTAGAAAACGATTCACGAGCATAATGTTTTATACGACTTCTGACAAGGTATATCAAATTAGTATTTATTTGTGAGATGGGTTTCAGACAGAAGTAAAACATCAGTGCTTTGTTTGGACAAGAAATCTCAGATTTATGGTTACAAACAACATTAGCATTCCAGAGACAAACTTTAAGAAAACTCTTTTTAGAGCTAAAAGAATTTTTAGCATTTGGTTCTGTGTTCGCATAAATTCTTGCAACATATTCTGGATAGCGGTCATACTTGCGGCCATTAAAGCCATTGCTTGGGCAATGGGTGGTAGTTTGATTTCAGCTTGAGGGATTTGATTTTGGGAGTGATTTTATCCTATGGCATTTGCATATGAAGTATTTGGATTAACATTGGAAATAAAATTTTTAGCCTGGTTTGCAGGTCTTTGACGGTTGTTAGCAGATATTTGTATACGTTGGTCTAATCTTCGCTTAAGTTCTTTATATACTGGACAGCCTCTATAATTTACCACCACAGTTACCACATTTTCTACAACTAGTATCAGTTTTCGGAAGTTTGCATTGTGTTAAGGGATGAAAATTCCCACAAGCAACACAAACCGGACGAAGGGTGCAATATGAACGTGTATGTCCATTAGACCGTACCACCTTACAGGCAAAAAAAAAAAGTTCACCGTACACCCTCAAATATAAAGTATTTTAACAAGAAAATTTCGAAAATGTTTTTTTTTTTTTTTGGCCGAACGTAGGGGTCGCCATTTTACATTTTTCTTTATATCTTCGCCATTTACCGTCGGATCTTAAAGTGTTGTATATCAATGTATTTTGTCTCGGGGAGACCGATGTTTTCCTCGAAGGAGCCTTTGACCTCAAGTAACCCGTTCTAGTATTAACCCACCAGATCTCAGTTGCTACCACCTTAATGAACTACCCTAATATTTTAAAATGAAAGCTCGCAAAAAAGCAATAAACTTTTGCTAGGAAAGTATTCCAATAATTCCAGCGGAACTATTATTTTATTTTTTTTTTTTAATTTTTTTTGTTGCCGAATGTAGGGCATTTTTAATTTTTTTGTCATATGTTCTGTATTTACAGTCGGATCTTAAAGGGTTATATATCAATGTTTTTGTCGCAATGATACCAATTTGTTACATCGAAAATCATTGACCTCAAGCACCCTTTTATACTACTTAAGGGGTAAAACCTACGTAAAAAGCCTATATATAAAAACTTCCTTTTTTTATTTTCTTTATTTACGGAGATGTGTTAACAAAGATTGGTTTTCACAAGATTTATGAAGGAGTACAAAAAAATATTTGTTTTACACAAAGTTTTACAAAATGATAGTATATTTACAAAAGAGGTCCACGGCAGGCAGCATTACTTAATCAATTTTTGATGGATTTCTCTGAAATTTATAATGCATATGGAAAACTAAATTATCTATGGATGCGCGTAGCAGTTATTGATAAGTCAAATACTTTTTGACTTAGAGCTGTTTCTTTACGAGTATAAAAAATAGATATTTTGACTTTAACACTTCGCTGTTTTGTCAAAAATTAATATACCCAAAAACTCATACGCTTTTCTTTAGATAATTTAGTTTTCTATATAAAGTGTATGTTTCAGACCGATCCACCTAAAATTGGTTAAATTATGCTGAGTGCCGTGGATCACTTATAAAATAACACAAATTTTAATCGATCATATTTTGGCGTGATTGAAGTTGGCTGTATTATTTGAGTCAAGAGAACTTCAATATGGACTTCTTAATAGCTATTAGTTGCGATGGAACTCCTACCAACACTGGCTACAAAAATGGAGTCATTGTAAGAATGGAACGCCATTTACAGAGACCTTTGCAATGGTTCGTATGCCTATAATTTAACCAAATTATCTAAAGAAAAGCGTATGAGTTTTTGGGTATATTAATTTTTGACAAAACAGCGAAGTGTTAAAGTCAAAATATCTATTTTTTATACTCGTAAAGAAATAGCTCTAAGTCAAAAAGTATTTGACCTATCAAAAACTCATACGCGCATCCATAGAAAATTTAGTTTTCCATATGCATTATAAATTTCAGAGAAATCCACCAAAAATTTATTAAGTAATGCTGCGTGCCATGGACCTCTATACTAAATATACTATCATTTTGTAAAAATTTGTGAAAAACAAATATTTTTTTGTACTCCTTCATAAATCTTGTGAAAACCAATCTTTGTTAACACATCTCCGTAAATAAAGAAAATAAAAATAGGAAGTTTTTATATATAGGCTTTTTACGTAGGTTTTACCCCTTAAGTGGTATAAAAGGGTGCTTGAGGTCAATGATTTTTGATGTAAAAAATTGGTATCATTGCGACAAAAACATTGATATATAACCCTTTAAGATCCGACTGTAAATACAGAAGATATGACAAAAAAATTAAAAATGCCCTACATTCGGCAACAAAAAAAATTAAAAAAAAATAAAATAATAGTTCCGCTGGAATTATTGGAATACTTTCCTAGCAAAAGTTTATTGCCTTTTTGCGAGCTTTCATTTTAAAATATTAGGGTAGTTCATTAAGGTGGTAGCAACTGAGATGTGGTGGGTTAATACGAGAACGGGTTACTTGAGGTCAATGGCTCCTTCGAGGAAAACATCGGTCTCCGCGAGACAAAAAACATTGATATACAACACTTTAAGATCCGACGGTAAATGGCGAAGATATAAAGAAAAATATAAAATGGCGACCCCTACGTTCGGCCAAAAAAAAAAAAAAACATTTTCGAAATTTTCTTGTTAAAATACTTTATATTTGAGGGTGTACGGTGAACTTTTTTTTTGAGGTACGGTCTAATGTCCATATTCCAGGCAATTAGTACATTGAATTAGCCCGTTTCGATTATGAGGTTGTTCCCAGAAACTTTTCGGTGTATTGAATATTTTAAATTGTAAATCGGATGGACCATATTACTCTTTATTTTTGAAGCCTCTGGAGTAAGTTCAACTTTAAACATCGGTTGAGGAATTTTTTCTTTATTAAAAATATTTATCACTGAACTAACACCGAAACCCCTTTCCACCAACTCAGTTTTTATTTCCTGAGAATCTACATTGGACTCAATTCCCTTTATTACCACAACTATGCCTTTACGGCTTTTTATTTGAAACGTGTACAAATTCTTCTTCTGCTCGTCAAGGTAGCTAGATATCAACCGATAATTTTTTTCAGAATATTTTTGTATTTTTTGTTTCATGTAGTTCACCCCTTTTATTAGGGACAATGTGAACATTGTTGGTACCAATAAGATTAGTTAATATTTTGACAAGTTCACTAGAACTACGCTCGCGCAAATAAATAGGGGGTGGCCTCATATTAGACCTAGTGTTCTCGCTCTCAATGTCGATATTTTGGTTATGGGAATCGTCTGCCAGTATTGCAAATCTGTTTACATTATTTATGTTTAATGATTTGTCACATAGATTGGTTTTACAAACCTTTGCATTAGGTACCTTACCTTTCTGCGGACTCAGTTTACGTTTTGGTTGAATATACATGTAGCGTTCTATTTTGCTTACGACCACGTTTTCCATCATAACTCAGGAACCAAATGAGATGAAAAATCCGAATGCGGTTTGACAGGGAATAGGGCTATTGTTGTTTGGCATAAGCAAACATGAATTTGCTTTTTTTTATTATTATTTAATATATTCTATATGTAGGAATATATTTATATATATATAAAAGTTAACCATGAAAACATTACCAAAGTCCTTGGAATGTTTTGTAAACCTAAGGAAGATTTATTTTCTTTACAATTTGATTTACCAACTATTGAAGTTCCTACAAAGCGATCAGTACTATCTGTTGTGGCCAGTATTTTTGATGTCCTTGAGCTTTTGAGCCCCATTGTGATTTCTTGCAAAATATTGATTCAAGAAATGTGGAAACAAAAAATTGATTGGGATTCCACATGAAATGAATGTTTAAAAAATCGTTGGTTTCAATTTGAAACAAATCCAGATGTTGAATTCGATGTGCATGGTTTCGCGGATGCTTCTCAATTAGCATACGGATGTTGTATTTATATTAGAGTGGCTGGTCTGCATCGTTTTCATTCCACGTTGCTTATTGCTAAATCAAAAGTAGCTCCGGTAGTTTAACAATTATTGCCCAGATTGAAATTGTGCGGAGCCTTATTATTGAGTCGTAATTGGACAAATATCAAACATAAATTTGAATCGTATAAGTATCGATCTTCTTTTGGTCTAATTCGAGTATTGTTTTAAATTAGCTAACAAGTCATTCGTCATCACTTGTATGTTTTGTCGCAAGCCGAGTCTCCGAGATTCAAAATCTCTCTCATAAGATACCATGGAGACATGTACCATTAAAACAGAATCCTGCAGATTTGGTATCCCGTGGGTGTCCTGCTAATGAATTAACGTCAACAATATGGTTCAGTAGTCCTGAGTTTTTGCACAAAGGAGGATTAAGGTAGTACTTCCTTCTGAAGAAATGAGAAAGTCATCATTCAAAACCACTATCGTCGAACAATCCCTGATTTCTCAAATCATCTCGAGTCAGTCATCGTATCTTCGTATTCTTCATATCATCGTATATATTCACCGTATTTATCATAAATCAAAACGAAATTCGTTTATAACTTCGGAAGAGTTGCAATTGGCATTTTGGAAGGTCGTGAACAATATTCAAACCACAACATTCAACGACGAAATCTATCGGCTTCGTAAAGGGCAAACGCTACAACCAAGTTTTCAAAAATTATCACAATTTCTACATGAAGTTCGGAGTTACAAAGCAACCTTATCTATTTTGAGAGTTGGTGGCAGGCTAGCGCAGGCACCACTGCCTTACGACGCCAAGTTTCCCGCACTTCTTCCAAGAGATCATCGTTTTACCAGGATCTACATAAAGCATCTTCACTTCAAACATTTACACGTTGGTCCACAAGCACTTCTTGGAACTTTACGTCATGTTTGGGTCATAAATGGAAAAGATGTTGTACGACAAGTCGTACGTAATTGTGTTCATTGCTTTAAATACAAACCTCGTTTTATGCAACAAGTCATGGGTGATCTTCCAGCAGATCGCTTAAGAGCTCTTCGTCCGTTTCTCGTATGTGGTGTAGATTTTTGTGGTCCATTTTACACAACCTACAGAATTAGAGGAAAACCACCGTATAAAACCTACGTAGCTATTTTCGTTTGTTTTGCCTCTAAAGCCATCCATATTGAATTTTTTTCTGTTCTATCTGCTAATACCTTTCTTTTATGTTTGAAAAGATTTGTAGGAAGACGCGGTATACCTCAACGCATATATTGTGACAACGCAACAAATTTTGTTGGTGCCAACTCGAAACTGCACGAATTTAAACAACGCTTTTTCGATGAACCTAATGTTAATTCACTGATGCAATACGGTGAAATAACAGGGTTTACGTTTTTGTTCATTCCACCTCGTTCCCCCAATTTTGGTGGAATATGGGAGTCGGCGGTTAAATCTACGAAAACTGTTTTGATAAGCCATGTTGGCTGAGGCCGTTATTACCTATGAAAGACTTCAGACAACTCTTATTGAAGTTGAAACTATGTTAAATTCGCGACCTTTCGCACCCAGATCTGATTATCTAAATGATGGTGAAGCTTTAACTCCGGCTCATACGCTTATTACTTCATCTTTATTCGCTCTACCAGATGAAAACTTAGATCACTGTAAAAACTTGAATTATTTGAAAAGTTTCCAACGACTTACATATTTGAAACAACAATTTTGGAGGCACTGGGTTCGTGATTATGTGCTTAGTCTACAACAAAATTCCAAGTGGTTAAGTCATGCAAGAATATAAAAGAAGAAACATTAGTCATCGTACATGAGGATAATATACCCCCACAGCAGTGGCTTCTCGTTCGTGTCGTAAAAGTTATTCCTGGTCGTGATGGTAAAATACGTGTTGTCGAAGTCCAAAATTCTAAAGGAATTTTTCAAAGATGTATTAAAAAAATTTATCCACTTCCAATTTACAAAGATGATTGAAAGTGCCCTTTCAATGGGGGCAGTATGTTTAGTCACAATTATCTCAACCTGAAATATAATTACTATGTATATATTTTCTATTTTTACTAAATTTCATTAAATAAGTCATTCCTTTAAATCTATTTCAAATTTCAATATAAATTCTCTTTTGTTGAATTTATAACGGATCTCATTTACTTTATTTTGAATTATACATATGTATGTTATATTATAAGAACTTGTAATATTGTAAATAAACTGAGTTCTTCTTAAACGATAAAACAAGAAACATCAAACACATATTGTTTTTATCTTTTTGACGTACACCATCGATATGCATTTTTATTCTTTTTTACTAAAAGACATACATATTGTTACGATTTTACCCTTTATAAATCGTTGATTTATTTACCTTTTAAATAAATCGAGTTCTTTCTATATTGCAAATAATAAACACTGTTTGAAATTATTTATAGCTCTATTTATTTATAACAGTCATTAAAAATTACAGAAAAACACTTTAATAGCACACTTTATTTACACGATGCAGATAGACTAAACGTTAGCCACACTTTAGTTCTTCACACTTTGCGTTTTACTTATAAACTGAACTACTTTGCCACCTTGCTGGCGTTTTTATATATGCGGGTTAAAATAACTAGAATATGGCAGCACCATCTGGAAGCTGCATACTGGCAACTTAGATAATGTTCTTTTACAGTTTGACATAAGAAACATTAGTTATGCCATTTAATTGTTTTACATTTCAGGGCTAACATATGGGGATTTGCATTTCTACGAGTAAATGGAATTTCTGTAACAATATGTATTTTTAATTTTTATTTAAAGGTTAGCTTACTTAATTTTATGTATGGAATTGACTTAGTTTTTGTTGAGTTTTTGTTTTTGAATATTATTTTTTTAGTTGAAACAAATTGAATTCAAATTATTTATTTAATATAAAATTTTGTTTTGATTATATGTCGCATTGTGGAAAAATATTCCAAATCAGTAAAAAACATAACCAGGTCAAAAATAATCACATGTATTCGTATATGGATGTGTATGGATGACCACATATGGTTTCATGTATAAACATTAACGAAAATTGAGGTAATATGTAGATTTATGATCATGTAAGATGGTATACGATGGCATATTTGTCATCATACATGCATACATACATATTCCTGGGTCTTATATTTTTGTCATTAAAAATGCAATTTATAATTTTTTAATACAATTTGTCTTTTATAATTTTTTCATTTATTTATATACAAGTTTGTATAAATTGTAAAAGCACTACCTTTATGAATTCATATGCCAGGTTGGATGCATTAGGTTAATATGTTACATAAAAACAGCCTGTGGGTTTGAAGATTTGTGGGTGCAGTCATATTTTATGACTGTTTATAATTTCCATTTTTTGAACAATACTTAAACAATTCATCTGAGATAAATTCAGTCTTTGGATACTCACAATGAAATTTTATGAAAAATTCCTATTGTAAAACATTTTAAGCTGCCGTTTACCTTTTTTTCAAGAAGTTCGAAAAAGTTCCTTAAAGCTGGAGTATTATAGGTTAAAATAGTCTGTAAACTTTACTAGTGGTTGCCAAAGACAAAATTTTATTCTGTAGATTGTGACGAAAAGTTTGTATGAAAACTAATGTCACACCCTGTATGAATATACAAACAGTTAAACCACAAGATGAATTTCATGTAAAAATCGAGATGCATTGAACCCGACCCCCTCAGATATCGATGAAATTTTGTTCATAGCTAAATTTGATCAATACAAACAAACTCTCATTTTTATAAATGACTTTTTTGCGATTTTTTGGACGTGGCACAGTGGGAAAGTTTTCGAAAAACGCGAAAATGGTCGAAAAGAGCTCCATTTAAACTACAATAACTCAGAATCGGCTGAACCGATTTACATGATCTTGGTATCATTAAAAAGATATTTTAACAGGCTTTATACACTGTAAAAAATTTATAACAAAAAGTAAATTGTAACTAACGAAAAATCCAAAAAGATCAAGGGTTTTTTTACAGTGTATTATTTTTTTAGAAAGGTTTATCCTTCACCTATACCATATCAAAAAATAAAAATGGGTTCTTTTTTAGTTTTTTTTTATATAATTTATTAAGTAGTGTCACTTCTAGTAATTGCCCTTATATTTTATATTTACAGGTAAAATAAATAAACATTGTCCCAGGAAAATTAATTAATATGTCGTAAAATTATTATTATTATTTTTGTCTGAAAAATTCTTTGGAAAAAACATTGATGACTTTTTTTATGATTCTCAGAATTAAAAAAAAAGTAACAAACAAAAGGTTATTTGATTTTTATGATTGCGGTAACAAACTAAAAAACGGTCATAAATGTTCGTGGACAATTAAAAGGAAAACAGGAAAGTGCAGTTTTTTAATTTTTTTTTTTAAAACGTGTCGTAAAGCCTGTTAAAATATCTTTTTAATGATACCAAGATCATGTAAATCGGTTCAGCCGATTCTGAGTTATTGTAGTTTAAATGGAGCTCTTTTCGACTATTTTCGCGTTTTTTAGTACCGTTGGAATCTCATTAGCGCGTTGGGATTTTTAGCTCCCAATGTGGTCCCACGTCCGTAAGAATGATGTAAAAAATGGCAAGGAATAATAAAAAAAAATTATATTTTTTAATTTTAGAATGCGTGCTTCTATAAATATTCGCCAACAGCAATTCAAATAACGTTTGTGGCATTCTAGTATGTTTAAAGAAATGATCGTCGTCCAAATCTTTAATTTTTTTTTTTGCTTTTACTTTTTTATACAATAAGCATAACTGCAAAAACTCAATCTAATAAACAAATTATTTATGTTAATATTTTCTTTCATATTTGTTACTTTATTTTTTAACCTTTGAATAAATGCTGTAAAACCAAATGTTAACAAACACACAACCTAGGTAAAAATAAAATAATATGCTCATGTATTATTACATATTGCTTAATTAATGTACGTATAAGAACCATCTATGAAAGTATGTGACATTTATGGACGCATATATTTAACTACCCAGGTAAAAATAAGAATATATGCTCATGTATTCTCACATATTGCTTAATTAATGCACGCATATGAATCACATATGAAAGTATGTGACATTTATGGACGCATATATTTATCTATGCATGCTAAAAATACACCCATATATGGAATATATGGAGTCATAAATGTAATTTTATGTCATATACTTTTCCATTAATGATCGTATTTTATCTCATTTTCTATTTGTTTTTTTGATTTATTTCTTTGATTTAAACTTCAAAATCACAATGTCAAAATTTTTTTATTTATATAATTTTTGTAAGAATTTATTGTGTCAAAAAATTTGTATTTATTTGTTGTGTATTGTTCAAAAGTTTTTGTATAATTTATTTAATTTTTTGACAAAAATCTTTAATTAATGTGTTAACGTACATGGGGCTCAATGATGATATGTTAGAAATTTATGAGATTTGGTAAGTTTACGATTAAGATTCTTTACAATAAATTTATAAATGTCTTACAATTTCAGTATTTACCAAATCCTGTTTTAAGACGGACGGCGCAGTACTTTTTAAGGTGACCGCTGTTTGACATTTTACCGATGGAGATGCCAAAATCTAAGTCGTTATACTTAACATTTATTCGTGTTAATGCATTTCCCCCTTTCTCGGTAAATCTTGCATTTTAATTCAATTTATCTTTCAGAATCAGCATCCAGAACGAAATGATTGGATAAGGCCAAAGTTCTGAAGAAGAATACATAACCAGAAACTCCAGATTTGATTTGTACGTTACATTAAAGTAAGAAACTTTATTTTTTTAATACATCACAAAACCGTGATGTGGTTATTACAATCCTAGATTTTCTTATGTAAATTAATATAAATTATATATTTTAAAGAAAATTTAATAAAAAACCTAACCAATTTTACTAAAAAATTAAAAATAATTCTTTTAATGGCAAAAATATATGAAAACCAGGAATATATAGACATGTATGAATACAAATATGTCATACTAATTTACCATCATACATGATCATAAACCTACATATTACCTCAATTTTCGTTAATGTTCATGTATGAACATATATGATTATTTTTAGCCGGGTATGCATGCTAAAAATACACCCATTTTTGGGAATATATGGAATTATACATGTAATTGTATGTCATATACTTTTCCATTAATTATCATATGTTATCTCATTTTCTATTTGTGTTTTGATCAAACAAATAATGTTTGATTTAAACTTCAAAATTACAATGTCAAACTTTTTTATTTATTTTGAAGTTTAATTTTATAATTTTTATAAGAATTTATTGTGTCAAAAAATTATATTTATTTGTTGTGTATTGTTCAAAAGTTTTTGTATGAATTATTTTATTTTTTTGACGAAAATCTTTAATTAATGTGATATCGTACATGTAAGAATATGTAAGAATATTATGAGATTTGGTAAGTCTGCGGTTAAGATTCTTTACGATTTTAGTATTTATCAAATCCTGTTTTAAGATGGACGGCGCAGTACTTTTTAAGGTAAAACGAACAACGTAGTTCATGGTATAAAAAAATTACCGTTCTTTGACATTTTACCGATGGAGATGCCAAAACCTAAGCCGTTATCCTTCCATTTATTCATGTTAAAATACAGGATTTAAAAGTTTCCCCCTTTCTCGGTAAATATTGCATTTTTATTCAATTTATCTTTCAGAATCGGCATCCAGAAAGAAATAATTGTATAAAGCCAAAGTTCTGAAGAAGAATACACAACCAGAAAATCCAGATTTGATTTGTTCGTTGCATTAAAGTAATAAACTTTATTTTTTTAATACATCAACAAAACCGTGATGTGGTTATAACAATCCTAGATGTTCGTACTAATAAGAGATACACTTTTAATGTAAATTACTATAAATTTTGTACTTAAAAAAAAAATGTAATAAAAAACCTTACCAATTTGACTAAAAACTTAAATATAATTCTTTTAATGACAAAAATATGTGAAAACCAGGAATTTATAGACATATATGAATACAAATATGTCATTATTTACCATCATAAATGATCATAATTCTACATATTACCTCAATTTTCGTTAATGTTCATGTATGAAATCATAAATGATCTTCCATACATAGACATACATGAACACATATGATTATTTTTAGCCGGGAAATAAAATATTTGAATGTTTGTTTACGAAAGTCAAAACCTATGACACATAGTTTACGTATCTATAACTACAAGCACGTCACGTTTACGAATGAGTTACGTTGACGTCTCGTTAATTCAGCTTTAAAGAAGGCACATCGGAAGGACGGCTAACCAATTAAAAGGAAAATACAGTGAGTACAAATTAATTAAACCATTGAACTTATTTCACTAATAGAGTAAGCCACCAGTGTATCTTAAAAATACGAAGTGTACCATCAGTGTTTCTAACAGACACGAGGTGGGCCACCAGTGTTTCTTAAAATACAAAGTGTACCATCAATGTTTCTAACAGACAAAAATACGGAGTGGACGTAGAATAGACCATCATTGTTTCCCTAAAAAAATACGAAGTAGTCGTAGTATAGACCACCAGTGTTTCTGAAAGACACGAAGTGGATATTAAATACTAAAATACGAAGTGTGGGTTAATTAGGCCACCAGTGTTTCCTAAAGACACGAAGTGAACGTAGTGATTGTTACTTGTTCAGGCCACTAGTGTTTGCTCGAAAACACGAAGTGGAGTTCGTAATCGTATAATTTCCTGCCACCAGTGTTTGCGCGAAAACGCGAAGTGGACTTTGTAAACATATATTTTCTTTCCACAGTGTTTCCTATAAACATGAAGGGATAATTATTTTAATAATTCAGATTTTACGAGCAGAACCGAAACAACCCGAAGTGCCCCGAGGACCCGAGATTCAGACGAGAGCATTGAACAGAGCCGAAACAACCCGAAAGAGCACAGAAAACCCGAGAGGAAGCCGAAAGAACCGAAAAGAGCCCAGACCGCAACGAATTTCACAAAAATCCGAGAGTCAGCCGAAAGCATCGAGTAGAGCCGATTGAACCCGAAGGTCCCAGAGGACACGAGAGACAACCGAAAGCAGCAAAGGTGAATAAAGGTGAGCAAAGAAACTGAATAAAGAAAAGAAAGAAAACGAAATTACGTGTATAAAATTTCTTGTAAGCGACTCCTGGACAAAAGGCTGAGTAAAAACCCGAAAATAAAGTCGTCACAAGATGTAAAAAGCTGAATTGTGATTTATTATTTGTTGTTTTAACGCCTAAAGTACAATCTTACGAACGATAAATTTTTCGTTAATTATTTTAAACCTTTTTCTTCCATTTTTAGGGTAAATTTTACAGTAGTAGTCCACCTTTATTTTTTATTTTTTTTTTTTAAAGGTATATTAAAATTACCCAAAATTGGGTGATAAGGGGTTAAATATTGAACGAAAAATCTTCGTAAAATTTTACTTTTAACGTAAGACAACTAGTTTGTCTTAGATGTACAGACGAAAAATTCATCCCGTAGCTATAAAATCCTGATAAAATTGTAATTTATTATTTGTAGTCCTGTAAAAAAGCAATCTATATGTACTTCTTAAATTTTTTTGATGAATATTTTAGCCCTTAAAAAACACAAAAGTAGACCACTAAGAAAAAAGAATCTAAAAATGGGAGATAATTTTACTTTAGTCGTTTAATTCACAATTTTTTAAGTACATTTACTTTGTATTTTTACAGGACTGCAAGTGTTAAATTACATTTTAGCTTATTCAGGATTTTACATATACCGGATAATTTTTTACTTTTATTTAAGTACTTAAAATTCCGTTTAAGGGGACTTTTTTGGTATTTCTTAAAAATAATACTTAAATGAACCTTGAAAATGGGAAATAAAGTATTGACCAAGACATGAACATTTTACATGGCCAAAAATTTCACTGTATTCACACCAAAGCCTATGGTGGTTTCACTATACTAACCTTATATATTCGCCAACAAAAAGAACCGGCTGCATTCGAGACCATAATTTAGTTGAACGAGTTGCTTTCTGCCCCTTGTTTAATTTCGTACGCTAAAGAAAAATAAAAACAACAGCGAACATAACGTTAATAATATTAGTGAAAAACTTACCAAAGCTAATGAATTTCCAACATTTATAAAGCCACAATTCGCATAATAAATATTTTTTCATAAAATTAATTTTAAAAAAATATTAAAAAATACAAAATAAATAAATATAAGAATTTTGACATTGCGATTTTGAAGTTTGAGTCAAACAATTCAAAAGCAAATTAATCGAACCAAGGTAAAAATAAAAATATATGCTCATGTATTTTCAAATATTGTTTAATGTATGTACGTTTATGAAATATATATGGTAGTATGTGACATTTATGGACGCATATATTTCTATGCATGATAAAAAGACACCCATTTTTGGGAATTTATGGAATCATATGTTACATGTAATTGAATGTCATATATTTTTCCATTTATAGGTTCATGCGTTGAATTTTCTCAGTCAAGTCCAGTAAAGGGCTAACTATATTATACTTTTGTTAACTTAAGCTACTGTTAAAAATTAACGAAAAGTCTGTCAAATGCTTAATCAACTTATTGACGACTTTTGGGTGGCTACAATGTACTTTTTAAACTTAAATTCTTACTACACTTAGTTGCAAATATTTGTACTTTTGCAAAAACTGTTTTCTTCTTATATTTCCTAAATATATGTACTTTTCGAAATATATTACTTAATATATACAATTTATAAATATTTTACAATTAACAAATAAGTCTAAATTTATTTTAAATAATTTAAAGAAACGATTTAAAACATAAATAAAAAGTACAAAAAAATGTAACAGTGCCTGCATCTTAATCGAAAAACAATAACAAAAACCATCCCTTTTTCATACATGTGCGTTTGTTTTTTATAATTTTCAATTAAATTTTCTATAAAATTATTTTCCGCGTACATTGCAACTTGTTATAACCTTCACCACAGGTGGAAGGGTATATATATGTTTGTCATTCCGTTTGTAATTTCTACAATATTGATCTTAGACCCTATAAAGTATATATATACTAGGTCCTTATGAAGAGCGAAGTTGATTTAACGATGTCCATCTGTCCGTCTGTGTGTTGAAATGGGTTTTCCGAAGAACCCAGACATGATGAGGACTTGATTGTTTTTTATTTCTGTTACAATGTGTTTGCTATTAAAAATCAGACAGATCGGTTAATAAATGGCTGAGATATTTGCAAAAAACCAGGACTACCTCTAATTTTTTCCGTAAAATCCCTTTGTTTAATATGTATGTAGAATTTTCCGCTTAACAAACACATCCATGTGTTAAAATTATTTTCTTTCATCTCCACCTTTTATACACAAATAACACACATACAAAGATTTGTCATTTAAATAAAAACTAAACAAATCTCTAATGAACGAAGACTTTTATATATGTACCTCTATTGACAATGATTTTGTGTGAGCTTCAATAGCTCAGTTGTCTAGACGCTATGTCACAAATACTTGTTTTTCTCTAAGACCGCGGGTTCGAATCCCGGTCCTTTTTTTTTGTTTTTTTTTTAACATTTAATAATTAAATAATCCATAAATAGGCTAACAACATAAAAATTTGTATAAAAACCCTCTGATACAAACAAAATACAAACGTTTTTATTTCAATTTTTTGCTCCGATTTTAAAGAACTTATAAACAGATTTTTAAACCATTTTTTCTTATATATTAAGAAAATTTTATACATAACTTCCCTTCGAGTGCAACTATTTTAGGTCATAACTTATAATAATTTATAAAAAAAAATTTATAAACTATTTTCCTTCAAATTTTTAAAATTAAGCTAAAGAAATTTAAAATATTTTTTAATAAAAAAGCGAAATAAAAACCCCAAATGCAAATTTGCCAGCTAAATCAAACGTTTTTGTAGAAATAAAACACATGCAGTTCTAGTGATTTCTTTTAACGATTTGTTGAAACTCTTTTCTTTCACCTCTTCACCTTTTATACACAAACAACAAACACTATTCTTGAGCTGTAATATGATCTACGGATACGTCTTATATAGCAAAAGATCGGAAATCTTTAGTACAACATATTTGCTGAAAACTCGGTTCAGATACAAAAAAGTTATGTCCAAAACATAATTTTTTCTTAAATACCTATTTTCTAGAACCATATATCTTCCCGAGTCCAAGTTTTATCACCAAACTAAATGGTTAATCTTCTCTTAAAGGCGTCCGTATATAAATCTGTCCATTCCATATATGTCCATATATAAACTTCAGTTTTTTCCCAACCATGGTGAAGGGTATATAAGATTCGGCATAGCCGAATTTAGCCGCTCTTACTTGTTTTTTTCATAAACAGTTTTTCTAAAAACACATGATTCCTTAAGTAAAGTGGGGTCAGTTTCGCTGTTTGCTTAACCAAATGACACTTGACGAAACTTAACGAAAAGTTTGTTAAGTACAATATAGTCATACACATTTGATTACCTGTATTCGCACATTTGCTTAAGCTAGAAAAAGCAGGGATGGAAAACATGGTACAATTGTACTTTTTTTGGTACATTTTTACCTAGGTTGCTACCGTGGTACTACCGCGGCTCATTTTGTACAATTTGAAATTTTTTCAAATTTTAAATTTATAACTTGATAAAACAACATAACATAAAGTCGACTTTTTTTAAAAGCAACTTTAAATTAAAAACCAGTTGTTATTTATTCAGCTACTATAGTAAAAAATAAAGTCAGTTTTAAGTTGAACCGGCTCTAAATTGGTGTCACATCAAATGTACCAAATGTTTCCATACACATTGTACTAAAATATTCGGAAGTGGCAACATTGAACAGCTGATTTTAAATTACCTCTCAAAAAAAAATAAGAAAAAGGTGTATGATTACAAAAAGTATTAAATGCCTTTAAATTTTTTAATAACAAATCAAGAAAAGCTTAATTGCCCTCCAAGGAAGGCGGACAACCAGAAAAAAAAGGTGTGACATAAAAAGTAGAGTAAAATTTTACAAAGTTCTGTGGGAATTGTGCGACTACATAAAATAAACTATACATTTTGTTTTACCCGGTCAATATATTTTTTTTAAGTCTTTTTAGTGTCTAAGCAAATCTGACTCAATAAGATAAAATTGTTAAAAAACAGCGGAAAAATTTTTGGTACCGTGAGGATCGAAAAAGTACAATTTGTTTGTCTGGTTGGTACAATAACAGAAAACATATTTTCCATCCCTGAGCAAAAGTATAATATATTTAGCTCTTAAGAGTTACTCAGTAACAAATTTACAGAGAGAAGACAAATTTACTCTCAAAATAAAAATTTTTTAAAAAAGTACGCGAACAGAAAATTTGCAATTATTTACAAGTTTGTTAAACAGCTGATTGTAAAACCAAATGCAAAAATAAATATAACTGGTCAATATGAAAAAAAGTATTATCGTTGTAAAATCTTAAGTAGAAACATATTAGAAGGTTTTCTTATCTTTTCTATAATTCACTTAACAATATTTGTTGCTTTGCATTTGCATAAAACAACGTAGTTGTAAAACATTTTTTTTTGTATTTACAAAAATTCAAACACATTTTTTTTCAATCATATGTTTTTTCTGCTTGTAAATTCTTGCTAGCAATAATTTGTCCAGTAAAAATTTGCAGAAAGAAGATCTCTCAACATCAAACTGTCACTTTATTCTCTCTTTTTTCTTAAGTTTACTGAGTATTTGTGTAAACGAACGACATCCAGTAAAAGTTTGTACAAATTATTGGGTAAACGAACATACTTAATGATCAAATGTTATCTCATTTTCTATTTGTTATTCTGATTTATTTGTTTGATTCAAACTTCAAAATCACAGTGTCAAAATTTGTTATATTTATTTATTTTGAAGTTTTTAATATTTTTAAATAATTGTTATGAAAACTTATTTGTTATGCGAATCGTGGCTTTATAGATGTTGGAAACTCATTAGTTTTGGAAAGTTTTTTGCCAAAATTAGTTACATTATGTTCACTGTTGTCTTAATTGCTATTTCGAAATAAAACAAGAGCAAACAGCATATAAGCTTATGCAACAAAATGATATTGATGGTCTAAGGTGCGGACGAATCTTTTTATAGGCGAATGTATGTATAAGGTTAGTTAAAATGTATACTGGTTTGGTGCTGTCTGAGTACAGTTAAATTTTTGGCCTTTTAAAATGTTAATTTTTTGGTCAATTCTTTGCCATTTCCATGGATCATTTAAGTATTTTTTTTTAAGAAATGCCAAAAAAATTCCCCTAAAACGGGATTTTAAGTACTTAAGTGTTATGCTAAAAATTTCACTAGGACTTGCCAAAAACGAAAAAATTATCCGGAAAACATAAAATTGCTGAATAATCTTAATTGTAATTTAACACTTGTGGTCCTGTAAAATAACAATGTACTTCAAAAATTGTTAATATAACGACTAAAATAAAAGTATCTCCCTTTTTGGATTCTTTTTATCTTAGTGGTGTACTTTTGTGTTTTTTTAAAGGTGCCCATAAGATTAAAATATTCAACGAAAAAATGCATCGTTAAATTTTACTTATAACGCTAAAACAAAAAATCACAGAAGTACATTTACATTCCAATTTGACAAGACTACAAGATTTTATATTATTATTTTTTCGTCTGTACATCAGAGAAAAACTATTTATCTTAAGCCAAAAGTAAATTTTACCAGGATTTTTCGAATTATTAACCCTTCATCACCCACTTTTGCGGGTAACTTTATTGGCCTTTTAAAAAAAAAATTAAAATGATAACTACTAAGATGAAAATAAAAAATAGGAGATAAAGGTTTAAAATATTCAACGAAAATATTTGTCGTAAGATTTTACTTTAGGCTTTGAAACATAAAATTATAAATCATAATTCAGCTTTTTAAATTTTTTATCACAACAGCAAAATTTCGTTTTTGGCAACCCCTATTGAAATTCATAGATCATTTAAATCTATAAAACTCCAGCCTTAATGGACCTTTTCGTACTTCTTAAAAAAAGGAAAATGACAGGTCAAAAGAAAAATTTCTTCATTAAATTTCATTCTGAGTATCCAAAGACTGATTTTATCTCAGGTGAATTGTTGAAGTATTGTTCAACAAATGGAAATTAAAAGCTGCCATAAAATTTGACTGCACCACCACATCTCCAAACCCATAGGTGGTTTTTATATATTAACCTAATGTATTCACCTGGAATTCATAGATCAATGCCCGAAATTAGCGTTTTGTAAATTAAATGTTATTTGTTTTCTTTTATATTGATTTTTAATGAAAAATCAGGTAGAGATTTTACAATTTTTAAAAACTTGTATGTAAATAAGTTAAAGCTTTGTTTTTTAAAGAAAATATAATAAATACAAATTTTAGTAAAAAAAAATATAATTTGCATTTTTAATAACTAAAATATATAAAAACCAGGAATATATATGCATGTATGATGACAATTATGCCATCGTATATCTTTTTAAATGATCATAAATCTACATATTACCTCAACTTTCGTTAATGTGCATATATGAGACAAGTATGGATGGATCATATGTGAATATTTTTAGCCGGGAAATTTCAAATAAGAAATGAGATAACATATGATCGTTAATGGGAAAACATATGACATGCAATAGCATGTATGATTCCATATATTCCCAAAAATCGGTGTCTTTTTAGCAAGCATAGATAAATATATGCATCCATAAGTGTTACATACTCTCATATATGATTCATATACGTACATACTTTAAACAATATGTGAGAATACATGAGCATATATTTTGATTTTAATGTTAATGGGTTTTGCAGCGCAAGGGATTAAAATTTCGGAACGTTTAAGAATTTAAATTTGTTTTTAAATAGTTTTAATTATTGAAGATTTTGAAATGAAATAGTTCGGTCAATCGGCTTTTTAGATATAGCATGTCAACTTTTTGTGGATTTACCACTTTTTACTTTTTCTATTTTACACTTTTTTCTTTACAGAATTTTTTAAAAAAATCTTAAAATGCTTGGTTTAACACAGTCAAAAGTTGAATTAGTTAAGCTTTAATTTATATAATGACGTAGAGAATGTTCAAGGACCTATGATGGATAATGTACAAAATTTGAGCGTTAAAAAAAGGATTTTGAGACTTGTAATGAAGTAATAAAAATCGTAATTCTTACTCTAAAATTCGCTTGACCGATAAGAAATTTATTTTCAGATTGGAAACCAAAACTAGTTAAAAACCGATGTATCTTTTAATCTTTCTCAATTATGACAATTTTATTTCTCTTTATTTTTTAACTTTATTTTACACTAATTTGGAATATTTTTTTCAAGACTTGTATGAAACTTCCCCAGCAAAAATATCGGCTGCAAATAACCGGTTGTAGAACAACTTGTACTTGCATGCAACCTGTTCTACTTTAGGTTCTATTATTAATGATTTTTGTTTGAGTTTGTCCCAAAAGCAACTGGTTCTTTTACGCAAAAGTAGAACATATACCCGTTCTTTGGAGCACTACTTCAAAAAACTGAATAAAAGAGGCATTTTTTTCAAAATAATTTTTTTTTTTGAAAATTTATTTTTAATTAAAGCGTATTTTTTACTATTGTACATTGAGTATAAAAACTATGTTTGATTAATAAAATTTTAAGTTTGTAATTAAATAAAAAAATTCATGAATAATATTTTTACAACGAAAATACAAACTAAAGTTTAAACTCAAAAACACATTAAAAAGTTTTATAGACAAAATTTGTTTAAATGACATTCCTATAACCTAATAAAGTGTTTGTTAATTAGAAGTGATGTTTTAAAAAAATAAAAAAGGATAAATAACATTTAAGCAACGTAAATTATGACTATGTTTTAAAATTAAAAATGCATGAAAACTATTTATACAAATTATATAATACATATTTAATTAATGCGAATTTAAGTTTAAAAATAAAAACAATTTTAATAAATGTTATGAATAAAAACTTATTGTATAATCTTTAAGAAAAATTATATTGGATTTCAGACTAAATACTCTTTCTTGTAAAAATTCTTTAGTGAACACCTTAAATAAAACGGTACAAAAAGAATTATTTATTGTACCAATCATTTGTTTTACCCATTTATTTCATTATTGGCTGAATCATTTATAACTTTTTTCTTCAACAAAGCTTTTGCTTTAAAATGTTTATTTTTTTCTGCTTTAATGCCGTATCTCAAGTCACTAATAAAAGCATCTCTATTATAGTCGGCATTTTTTGCTGCAGCATCTGTGAAAAATAAGTTTGTATAAGTAAAATAACAAATTAATTTGCATACAATAATAATTCTTACTATGTAAAACATCAATAAATTTCTCGTAGTCCAATAATCTTTTTTTTTGTGAACTCCATCAAGGTTAAAATGATCTAGTAAATCGAATGACATAACGCTGCCTATTTTTCCTTTTCACCTCCTTCAGAAATAATAGATTTTAGGGATGATATCTAAAAAAATATTTTATTAAAATCTGTTTTTTATATTTTATATGTTATATTTTTCAATTGATTTTGAAAATTTCAGTATGTTGAAATTATAAAAAAGATTAAGGCCCATTATTATAACTTGCCTTTAGCTAAAGGTAGGATTTTACCGGGCTGCAGTAACCCTTCTTTAAGCTAATGGAGCGATAAGTTCTTCCCCTTGACTTATCGTTCACTTAGTTTAAAGGTTTATAGTAGCGAAAAGCTTGTAATCTGCCCGACAAAATCCTACCTTTATCTAAAGATAAGTTATAATAATGGGCCTGAGTTTTTTATTTAAAATATTGCAAAAAAAAATTGTATTAATGGTATTAAAAATTTAAATTATCTTAAAAGTTTGATTGGCTGAATTTTGATGAAACTTAACCTATTTTATAATGGTTTATAGTAGCGAAAAGCTTGTAATCTGCCCGACAAAATCCTACCTTTAGCTAAAGATAAGTTATAATAATGGGCCTGAGTTTTTTATTTAAAATATTGCAAAAAAACATTGTATTAATGGTATTAAAAATTTAAATTATCTTAAAAGTTTGATTGGCTGAATTTTGATGAAACTTAACCTATTTTATAATTATTGGATAATTATCATGCATTTAACTTTCTGAGTTTGAGTTTTTAAGGCCTAGTTTTTAGGATGTCACTTAAACTTGGATTAGTTAATCCGAAAACGAAAATGGTCTGCCATTTCCAAATTTGGTTATCAAAATTTGGCGGATCAGATTTTTTACGTTTAAAATTTCAACCTTTATTATAATAAAACAAAATAAACCACATTTCGGAAGCAGTATTCCAGTTTCCAACTACGTTAATGTTTTAAGTTAAACCACATCCAAAAAACTGGGCCTAAGACGCAAATTTACGTTAAATTTAGTTTAAAAATATTTAAAATTGGAATGCTGCTTTAAATTAATATTCAAAGTAAAAAAAAACTTTTCGCAAAATTTTGTTAGGTAATTTGAAAGGTTAAAAAATAAGTTTTCGAGTTAACTAATCAAGTTTAACTTACATAAAAAAATGTATAAATGTGAAAAAGTTTATAATACATACACTTTGAATTTGATAAAATATCATTTTCTTTTTTCACGATTTGTTTTTAATTTTCACAATTTCAAATAAATAAACTTGAATACTTACCATTTCTTGTTTATTTTCATCATTTATATAATTTTCTATGTCATCTAAAGCCTTTATGTCTTTTAGAGGAAATATTTCCACAAATTTGGGTACGGAAAATTGAGTTTTTAAAATATTCCGTAACAATGCGGAATGTTCACCAATAACATTAACTATTGTTGAATTTTAAGCGTCGTTCTTTACTACAAATAAATTAAATGTTGGTAGAATGTTATATTTATTGAAAAATTTACTAACCTCTTAAATTTGTAACGTCTTCAACAACCTTGTTTAGTTTTTCAACAAAAAGGGCGTGTAATTGCAGGTTTTGCCTTAAAATTACATCTGGAAAAAAATATAGAGTATGCATTGTTATCAAAACATAAAAAAGAATATATTATAGAACTTACCTTGCATATTAGAAACTTCAGTATTTAAATTCGATAGCTGGGAAATTATAGTTTGAAACAATTCACTTTCGTTTTGCAATTTAGCTATTTTGTTTTTGGATGCCATATCTAAAAAAAGGTTTAAAATGTTTTTAGTCAATTAGGGGTATTATTACAAAACCAGTTTTAAGTGGAAGTAAGAAAAATTTGTGTTTTATGTTTTTAACATTAAAAATTTCTTCTGTTTTATATATATTTTTTGGCCCAACGAAAAAAATTCCTAAGTATGAAGAATTTAGAGGATCAGTGAAATATTCGCTTTTGTTAGTTATTTTTTTTTCCAACAAAATTTTCATTACTACTACACTCAGAATATTATGTAGTTAACTGTTTGTAGTTTAATAAAAAAGTTTTCCGTTCCATTTAAAAATAAAGGAAGATACATTTATTTTTCAAAGAAACATCTATATTAACTTTTTTATGCATTTATTTGAAATAATTTACTATCATTTACCGATTTTTTTCAGTTTCATTTATTTTTTTCATTTGTTTGAAATTTAATAAAAATTTACCCACAAAACGGAAATTTGTGGTTTATTTGTGTCCGTAACAGTTATTACAAATTTAAATTTTGTTTGCTGTCTGTTTCAAAAAAAAATATTCAAAAAATTTCAATTTGTTTTTTTATTTAAATTGGTTGTATATATACAAAATTTTTCAATACAAATTACAAGAACTTCATAAACACACATACATATACAAATACATTCTCACAAAAAGTGTTTATAGCTTCATATGCATACATACATTTTGTATTGTTCGAGTATATTAAAAAAAAAAACAAAAAATACAAAAACGGAAATAATTTCAAATAAATGAAAAAAACATTTATTTTTTAAGGATTGGTGGGTAAAATTTTGACATTTATTTTAACTGATTATATCAGTTGTTTCTTACGGATGTGTCAGTTGATTAATCAACATTTAAAAATAAATAACAAATGACATTTAATTTAAATGAAAATTAAGTAGACCGGTTTTTAAATGAAATATCATTTCTTTTAAATGATATTTTCAGTTATTTTAACTTACAAACTTTTTTAAGTGTAAAAGTTTCTATTTGAATATGCCCACCGTCATTACTAACAACCATATTATTAGGATATTTTGTGGAAAAATAGAAATTTGAAACATAAATTGATTTAATTTACCCATTTGTATATTTTTTTATTGGGTTGGAATTTTCCGGAAGAATTCTCGAATAGTCATGGAACTGATTGTAAATTTGTTCACCGATAAATCTTGGCATTCTGATTTTTTCTTTTATAATTTTCATAAAATTTTCAAACTTATATGCCGAAAACCCGCTTAAACATCCATGAATTTTAACACATTCCACCAAGTGCAATAAATTATGTACATTATACGAAACACTACATTCTCCGTATATGTTTGGAAATAGTTCAACAAAATTTTGTGCTTTGAGAATATTATCCCTATATATTTTAGGGCATAAAAGCATTCTATAAGCACAACTCAAAAGAAGAAAATGTTGGAAAATTTCTGCATTGAAAAAATCTCTTATCACTACAATACCCCAATACAAGAGAAAATGTTTAAACTCTGTAGCTTTCCATCTACAAATATCTTTTATAGGACGTGTTTTTCGTTGAAAATCTTTTGGAATGTGAGGTATAAAATTGGGTCTAGAGGAAATTGGGTAACCATTTTTACTCCAATTTCCTCTAGCCCCAATTTTTGATTAACATACAGTTTTTGTGATGCAGTATATCACTTCTGTTGATAAAATCATCTTCCGTTCTTGGTAATCCAGAACTGGTACTAAAAACAGTGGTGTTATTATCTCGTTTGCCCAGTTGGTGACATTTGGAACAATCTTTAAGGCCATTATGTCCTATAATTCCACAAATAAATGCCCTGCCGGGGGCGTCCGCTATAAATGCCCTGAATTTTATTTCAATGGTAGTACTACCAACAACAAAACAATTTTTAATAAGGTCATCACTTTCGTAAATGAAATCATGAAGAAAATTATTTACATTTGCAGGTTTATTAGGACCTTTATAAATGCCTATAAAAAAAACATGAACTGCAGCAAGTTGCGGAATATGCCCAAGTATAGGCCACAACCCTGTCGATGAGCTGTCATACAATGGTAGGCCGTCGATCCCTACATCTATTTCTAAAAAGGAACAATTTTGTTGCGCAATTATATGTGCAATTTTCTCTAAATGCATTTTAAGCCTATATGTATATAGGTCCCAGGGGCAACTGTGCGCAGAATACATTTTTTTGCGTTGTAGCAGCCCTGCAACGCTTATTGGAACATTGTTATACCCTCCACCATATATGGTGAGGGTATATATCAGTTTGTCATTCCGTTTGTAATATGTCGAAATATAGGTTTAAGACCCCATAAAGTATATATATATTCGTGATCCTTATGCAATTTTAAGTCGATTTAGCGATGTCCGTCTGTCTGTCTGTCTGTTGAAATGGCGATCACGACGCGAAGACGCAAGCGGGGTTGCCTATTTTTACCCAGATTATTAAACATCCTCCCGAGCAGTTTGGTATTTAAAATGAGCAAAATCGGTCAAGCGGTCAATTTTCCATACAAATTGGTAAAATTTTTCTGTATCTACTTTTTTTCTGTTAAGTAAGTAGAAATGTTAGAGTCGCTAACAGAGCAGACCTCTGTAAATAACATTACTAAAACTAACAAAAGTTTTGTTAAATAAATCAAAGACATTAATTTGTTAAAGAAAGAACATTAGTTGAAACTATTTCCCAATAGGTGGCGCATCTGAAAAAAATTCTCCCTATAGGCATATTCTGCTACAATATACAACAGGGTATTATTGATTTTCTATTTCGTTCATAACATAAAAGAATGTTTGCCAAAAGCTATGCAAAATATATGTTTTATGTGTATATTATACTTTAATTTTCTAAATCAATATTCATTTAGATGTTTAAGAGCACAATATCGCACTTTATTCATCTGTATTTTTTTATAAAAGAAAAAATTAACATAAATATACATTTGTCAATCCCTCGAATCTTAAAAATACATTAGACATATTCAGCTGCAGAGCTAGTTCCCATTAGCCGGAACGAAATCGAGTATTTGACAAAAACTATGCTTTAAAATGTGTTTTTTGTGCAGTCCATATTTAAAAAAACTAGTGAAAATGTAAAGGTGCCTCTAAATTGCCTATACAAATTTAGTACAATTTCATAGTAGCGACTGGTACATAACATATTTTCTCATATTTGTTCACCAGTCGCCTCAAGTATTCACCTCAAACATTTTTCCACCACTAGAATTGTTTTTCACCACAACAAATTTTTTCACCTTAAAAATTTTTTTTTCACCTCTAAATTTTTTTTTCCACCAAAAGTTCTTTTCACATCTAAAAAAGTTTTTCACCTACATAATTTTACTTTTAAAGTTTTTTTATATTATTTGTATCAAAAACAGAAGAGAACATCTTTTTAGGATATTGGTGGAGGGTATTCAAAGATTCGGCACAGCCGAATTTTTTTTTGGAAAGAAAGAATTAACATAATTATGGATTTTCCAATGCCTCAATACTTCAAAATTATACACTATTTAACGAAAAAATACCATTTTGATCGATGAAAATTTGTTTTTTTTACAGAAAATGTGAAACAAATGCTTTTATCACGTCGAACATTTCAAAAATTGACTTTAGTATTTTGAAATAAGTCTGCAAGTGACAGCTTAAATATGTATTAAATCTCATATCTGTGGTTACTAAGACAACTGAAAGCCAAATACAGGGCCATGCGACCTAGGCATGGATTTAGGATAATGGTGGAGGGTATTCAAAGATTCGGCACGGCCGAATTTAGCCCTTTTTTACTTGTTTTTTTTCTGAATTTAATATTTTAAGCAAATATGTGCACGCTTTAACTGAAACTATGGTTTGTGTACCATTTTTTTAGTTTTAAACGAAGTCGTTCAGACGGACTTAAGGTAACTGGAGGTCTTCGGTGTGATGGCACATGTTCCACCTGAGATACCTCCCCCAAATCAATGAAATCGTTCAATTTGGGATATCCTGAACTTGAAGAATGCTGCTGGGTTGGGTGTTCATAACTCTGTATGAGATTACGGAGCCTATTTATTTCCTTTGCAACTTCATATTTTAGTTTTCTTTTTGATATCATTATTTTTACTTACTTTTTCTTGTTTTTTCCTTTATATTTTCCAGTTTACAGCCTCCGTTTTTATTATTTCACTTTTTTTACGTTTCACAATTTTTTCAATTATTTTTTTTTATACAAAAATTGCAGTTTTATTTTTTCACAATTTAACTTTTGTATTTCTTTTTCAATTTAAAGTTTGCTTTTCAAATTGCCAACTTGTTTATTTTTTATTTACAACAAGTGCTTTTTAACCCATTATAGCTTTGTTTACATTTTTTTTAATGAGAATATAATAAGATAAATAAATGACAAATGGGACAAAATATCAGTGTTGCCGGATTCATTCAAAACATCTCTAATATATCACGAGATTTTTACGCGTGTCATAAAATTTAAGGTGGGATTCACACTAGAGTGTTTAAATACCTGTTTAAACAAAACTGGTGGTTAAGCTCTTTATTTTATTACAAAAGTTCCTAAATATATTATAACTGTGTTTGGTAAACGTCATTAAAAAACACTAGTGTGAATCCCACTTAACGTAATATAAAACAAACATAAGCAAAATAAAAAACACAAGCACAAATAAAATAACTAACAAAAAATAGTAAAAGATTAATTATTTGAAAATTATTCAAATCGCTTATAATGATTTGGGGTT
The DNA here is from genome assembly GCA_949748255.1 of Eustalomyia histrio. Taxonomy (NCBI): domain Eukaryota; kingdom Metazoa; phylum Arthropoda; class Insecta; order Diptera; family Anthomyiidae; genus Eustalomyia; species Eustalomyia histrio. Next base: position 96,193,064 of record OX456523.1, on the reverse strand, counting down.
GCGAAAAAACAAGATAGAATTATAAAAAAAAAATATTTTTATTATATTATACTAGTATTACAGATTACACTAGTATTTTGAATCTAGCTTAGCCGTTAAAATACTAACGAAATGAAAAATTTGATAAAAGTTATTTGTTGTACAATCGGTGTCTCCAACTAATATAAATTGATGTTAAGAAAGAACAAAATTTTAAGTTGCAAAACAACACCAAATTTGAATTTTTTTGTTTTGTATGTATTTTTATTTTTATAACCACCATTCGTGTCACCAAGTCCTATTTTTATTAGTCCGGCAACACTGAACTTATGTAATATTTTTTGTCTTCCCTATTTGATGATATTCTATTTTCATTTAAACATGTAAACAAACAACTATAGCTGATTACATTTGTTTTCAAATTTCACTTAACAAATTATATTTGGATAAAATTTTAGAAATAAAAAAAATAGACAAAATTTTCACTTTCAAATTTGTAAAGGGTTAAAAAATTAGTGAAGGTTTTTTGCAATGTCAATGTTTACTTTAATTATAAAAAATCTCAAATATGTATCACAAAAAGTAGGAGTTATAGTAACAATTACTGCATCTAGAAAGCCTTTGCTCAAATATTTTATATAAAAAATTTTGGCAGGTGGATTCTAATTTCTATTAATGATTAACTGGCAGATATTACTTCAACGTTTCTAATGCATGGCATTGAACTTGATTTGGTTTCCGCAATTGTATGTTATCCTAAGAATCAGAATGTGGAAAATTAGTTCCACCAAACATTTTTCATGAAACTAAAATCGATTTTTGGAGTGAACTTCACTATTTCTACTAAATTCAAAAATAATTTCAAAAAATCTGGGATGAAGATGCATTTTTGTAAATATTATGGGTAAACTCCAGATTAGGGATATAAGTCGAATGTGAAATTTTCACTATCGACAGATTACAATACTAAGTTCAAAAATACATATCTTGTCTGTCGGCGGCCTGTAGTTCCCTAGATATAAGCCGGATATTGAGTTTTTCGGCTGAAGTTAATTTTTTCGGGCACCCTTGAAAAAATGTAAAACCAGAAATTTAAATTAAAGTGTTGCTTCCGCTTAACCTATTTTAAAACTTATGCCGCTTTCAATAAAAAAGATTGTATTTCATTTTCAGTCAAAATTAACAACAAAATCAACACACACTAGTATTTTGTCCACTCCCTAAAATGTAATATAATGGACTATCGGTGTTAGGGACCTAGAGTTAATGGAATTTTATGTCTCATTTGAACATAACTGAACATAGTAAAATATCCAAACTTTGGTGCCCTTTAACTTGGAAAAATATGGGCATCTATTTTACCCCTAACTTCGTGTTTTTGGAGCTATGTTTCTAAACTCGATGTGTTCTAATTCTGAAGAACTAGTTCTGCAACGCGTTCTACAACATGTTTAGTTCCACCGATTTAGTGGAACCATTAATAGAACGGGTGCTCGTTACCAGAGAACCTGTTCTAGAACAGATAGCTATAGCAACAGGTTCCACAATTTTTTGCTGGGTCTTTATGTAAAAACTTATTTTTTTAAACAGTTGTGTTTTTGTTTTAAATATTAATTTTTTATTGAACAATTTTAATTAAAATAATTTTAATTAAATTATTAATTTAATAATTTATTTTTGTTTTTGCAATATATGAATTTTTAATTTTTAAGAAATGACTGATCATTTTTTAGTCTAGCTGTCAAAAAGTTATGAGTGAAAATGTGAAGGTACCTCTGAATTTTCCATTCAAATTGATGTATTTTCGTACAATGTCATAGTAGCGGCTCGGAATATTTTCATTTGTTTTTTTACCAGTCGCTTAGAGTTAGACAATATCTAATATTTACCTCAAATAGTTTTGACATCAAAAAATTTTTTTCACCACTAAAATTTTTTTTCACCACAAAAAATCTTTTTCGCCTCAAAAAATTTTTTCCACCTCAAAATTTTTTTCCACCACGAAATTTGTTTCCACATTCTCAAAAGTTTATCACCTCAAAAAATTTTTCCACGTCCATAATTTTACTTCAAAAAGTTTTTTACATTATTTTTATCAAAAACTGTAGAGAAAATTTTTTAGGATATTGGTTGAGAATATTGAAAGATTCGGCACAACAGAACTTAAGCCATTTTTACTCGTTTTTTATAAATGAACTGTTAAAGCAAATTTTTCGTTTCATTTAAAATTTTGTCCATAAAGCATAACATGGATCCTCATTTAAATATAATGAACCTATTTAATAAATCTAAGCAAAAAATATGATTTTCAATTTATACAAGTAAAAAAATACTAAATTCGGCAGTGCCGAATATTTGAATACCCTCCACCCATGTCCTAAGAATACAATCATTTACCAAATCACAGATAATATATTACACATGTTGTTTGCCGTAAATGCCAAAAATATATGGAAATAAAAATATAAAATTTGTTTTGTTTTAATGAGAAAAGTGATCTCAATTTATTTAATAAATATTTACCCCTTAATAAGAATATCACGTAATGTTTTGATGACAGTTGAAACAAATTAGAATGCTTATACAGAAAAAGAGTATAGCAAAGACAACAAACAATGCTTAAAAAGACCGTTAACGATTTTATTCGTTAGAAACTAGATAAATACTACCACCTATGTTATAAAAGAGGGGAGTAAAAAGAAGACTCTACCGCATACTTGTGAATTTTTTATTACCATTGAAATTTCATTACTATTAGTTGACACTAATGCAAATGAAAAAAAATTTCATTACCATTTAATGGTAATGAAACTTTTTCCATTAAAAATTTCATTACTTATCAGAGAACTGCAAAATCAACTTTTTTCTTGATTTAATCATACACAAAAATTCTTGTTTACTTTTAATAATTCAACAAAATTCACTGTAGAATAAAATCAGCATCATGTTACTGAACGCGTAATTGGAATCAGTGTGAGTCATCTGTCGTTTATGTTTTATGCAAATGTAATCACTTAACAGTGTTCAGTAACATGATGCTGATTTAATTCTACAGTGAATTTTGTTGAATTATTAAAAGTGAACAAGAATTTTTGTGTATAATTAAATCAAGAAAAATGTTGATTTTGCAGTTCTCTGTTACTTATGGTAATGAAATAGCACAACTGCATAAAAAACGAATTATATATGATTGAAAAATCATTTGTTTTCAAAAACGTTTACACGATTTGAAAATTATCAAAGTAGCTTTATACAGAAAGTAATAAAACGAAAATATCAAATATACAAATGTTAACCCGCATAAATAAATAAAGGGTGGTTAAATTTTAAGTGCCGATGTTAAATGTGAACCACACATAAACGTCAAGTTTTTTCTGCATTTCATTTGACATATCTCAATTTCAGACTAACTCAATTCAGGCTTATTATGAAAATGGGCGTTGAAATCAAAATGCACTTCGTGATTTTTTTTGGTCAGTATAATCGACCAAATCTGTCCACAATCGGGAAAATTTTGGGCAAATTTAAGCAAACCGGGTCTGTGAAAACACCTGTGCATGTTCGCCCAGTTCGTTCTGCGGAAAACATCGCTGTTCTTCGCGATAGTGTGTCATGAGGTCGGCCAAGCATTCACCGTGAATGGTGTTCGCTATCGCGAGATGATAACGAACTTATTGTGGCCAGGAATTGAGGATATGACCCTGGACGATATGTGGTTTCAAAAGGACGGCGCCATTTGCCACACAACTAACGAAACATTGTCTCTTTTGTGCGACATATTCAACAACCGTGTTATCTCACGTGGTGGCGATGTCAATTGGCCGCCACGATCGTGTGATTTTACACCGTTGGACTTCTTTCTTTGGGGTTATTTGAAATAAAAGGTGTTCGTCGATAAGCCAGCAACAATTCAAGAGCTAAAGGATGAGATAATTCGGCACAATAACGGCATAGAACCTCAATTATGCCTCAGCGTCATCGAAAATTTGGACCATCGGATGGAGGTGTACCGCCGAGGTCGCAGTGGCCACTTGGCTAATATTTTGTTCCATACATAATTGAACCATATTATATTATCATAATAAAAAGAAATGATAATAATTTCCTAAATAATTTGTGTTTTATTCAAAATCAACATCGGCCCTTAAAATTTAACCACCCTTTATTAACACATAAACTGACGGTTAATAATGCTAATGGTTTCTTTTAATTGATGCATTAGTAATGATAATGAATTTCAAAAACATTGCCATTGATCAATGAAATCAGATCCTTAAATCATTACCATTAGTTCAAACAATGGTAATGAAATTATCAATTAATTACTCCAATCACTGCATTAGTCTCAAGTATGCTCTACCGAATAATTAACCCTACAAGGGGTAGGGGGTACCAAAGGGGCACATTATATAAAATTAAGCAAAAAGTAAGGTTTACGTTTAAACAATGCCGGCCACCTTGCAACATTAAGATATGTTGCAACAAAATATTTTTCATAAAATTCATATAAAGTACTATAAAGATAAATAAAATATTTAATAATTTAGTTCAGATGTACCATCTAGTGTAGACTGGAATGAACTCAAGGGAGTCGGATGATCGGTAAATATCGGTGATCCGTAGGGAACGGATCTACACAAGGGTGCCGGATGGACTCAAGGGAGCGGGATAGTGTCAAAAGAGCCAGTTTGATCCAAAAGGATCATTCCTCTATATAGGGGATTGATCAGATAACTCAGCCAAAAATAGTATATTGAGCTAATGGAAGCCCCGGGCACGAAAGTATTTTTCCCTTCATGTCCTGAGGGGTAATCTCTGGTCTAAGACCAAAACGACGCGACCCGACCGGTTGAATGAATGCTGTTGAATTAATGCTCGAAACATGAACTTGAGAAAAGCATTACATGCCCGTAAAGGACGTTTTCATTTGCAAATTTTACACTTTCGAACTTTTATTTTTTTGTTGGGATCAACAATCGAGCTCGCGGTTCCATTAGCTTCCAAAAAGATTCGAAAATCGACGATGGTGGTGGTATTACGTCCGATTCGGGCGCAATAGTTGGAGGAGGTGCAACAACAGGAGCAGCAGTTTCCACTATATCAGGTGTTGAAGTAGGTGCAGCCGAAGGGACTGCGGCAGAATATGTAAATAAAAGAAAAAAATACAATTTCGAATTGTTGAGAAAAAGATCTCAGAATTTTTTAAAATTTTTATATATTACCGTCGGTGACGATGAGCACAATAGGTATCCAAAAAAAACGAATGAATATCTCAAAAAAGGAGACAACTTATCTAAAGTGATGAGCAACAATGTTTAATACCCGTTAACGGTTTTACTCGCTGTGTAAAAACTCCCAACAAAGTTGTACAAAAAGGGAAGTAATATTTAGATTCTAACAGAGCATTAACCCACCATAGGCAAAGATGCCGAAAAATACTCGGACACAAAATTAATGATTTGTAATTAAACATTGCCGGCCACCTTGCAACATCCAGATGTGTTGCAAACCAAATCTTAAAGTTATCCTTAAACTAACAAGAGGTATAGTTCAGTTTATAAATAAAATAATGTGAGCTTGAATTCAAATATTTTTTTTCAAATAACACTTACAACTAATTTGGCCAGTAGGGACCACGTAGAAAATTTATATATAAATGTTTATTTAAAAAGTTAAGTGGGCCAGTAGGGACCCCGTAGACTTTAAAATTACGAAAATTTTAATAAGTGTTTTGTATATGAGAGCCAGTACACTCAGAAAAAAAGTTAGTAGAAAAATTTGTAAACGGCTTTCAATCCTTCTTTACTATTTTTGTACTAATTTTTAGTAAAAAAATTATTATTTAGCAAATCATTTTGCTATTTACATTTTACAAATTACAGAGTTTTTACAGAATATTTACAAATTTTTGTTGCTAATTTCAGAAATCATTTTACAAATTTTTGAAAACCGATTTGCTAAAATTAGCAAAAAAAAATGACTAATTTTAAAAAAGTGGATATTGAAGGAAATGTTATTTCTAATAATTATTCTTATACATACAAACTTAAATTGCCCTAAAATGTTACATAGGTTTAAAAAAGCGATCGGAAGTTAATATACCGACTCATGTCTAAAAAGAGGACATCCACGTAAAATAGCACAAAAAAGTTTTTTTAGTTTTAAAAATCAGCCTTAAAAACAATTAAAATTTAACCTTAAAGTAAAAAAAAATTGAATTAAATATTTTTCAAAACAGAATCTACCAAATTAAAACAAAATAATAAATTCGTTAAAAATTTAAAACTTTGTACTAATATTAATAATATTTTGTATTTTTTTTTTGCTGATTTTAGCAAACAGATTTTAAATTCCACTTTTCTAAAAGTCTACTAATTTCATTGTACTACACGTCAGCAGACATGTGTTGCTAAGATTAGCAAAAAATACCGCTGGGCTCAAATTAGCAGAATTTCCCGTAATAACAGCAAAATTTTCAGTTGCCATTACAGACTTTTTTTTGGTGAGTGTAGGGACTCCGTAGAAATAAAAAAGTATAGTGGGTCAGGAAGGACCCCGAAGCGGCCTGTAAGGACCGATTATATAAATAGCGTGATAATTAAAGTTAATTAGTCAGAATGACCAGTTTTGTGATCGGTCGCTTTACAACCCCGTTTGAAGTACGTATATCCGCAACCCTTACATGTCCATCGCTTCCAGGATAAACTTTAATGACCCTGCCTAACCGCCACCATGTCGGAGGTAACTGCTCGTGTCTAACTACGACGAAGTCGTTTACCTGAAGGTCGCATTGCGGATTTTGCCATTTATATCGCTTATGTAAGCTCGTTAAATACTCTTCTTTCCATCGACGGCAGAAGAGTTGAGCAAGTGCCTTCTTTTTCCGAAATCGATTAACTAAACTCAAAGGGGGGTCGTGTATCGCAGGCTCAGAAGGGGCCAGAATTAGAGAACCAATCAAAAAATGACCAGGAGTCAGGGCTACCGGTTCCTGAGGATTGTCTGTCATAGGACAAAGAGGGCGCGAATTCAAGCAAGCTTCAATTCGGGAAAGAACCATAGAGAATTCCTCAAATGTATATTTAAAAGCTTGTGCCTCTTTCCTAAAATGTAGTTTGAAACTCTTTACACCGGCTTCTCAAAGCCCGCCCATATGAGGAGCCCCAGCTGGGATAAAACGCCACGACAGACCCTGTACGTTGTACGCCGAACACAACGTCGATTGACTTTCTTTTATAAAAGCCTTAAAATCTCTTTCGATTTCGCGCGAAGCGCCGACAAAATTTGTTCCGTTGTCAGAAAATATGGTATTTGGACAACCTATTCTCGAAATAAATCTGTGAAAATCTGCTAAAAAAGAAACGGTAGACAAGTCAGAAGTTGCCTCTAAATGAATCGCTTTTGTAGAAAAGCAAACAAAAACACAAACGTAGCCTTTAGTTATCTTACAAGCCCTACCAGTGAAACTCTTGATATCAAAGGGGCCTGCGAAGTCAACACCAGTAGTAGTGAAAGGCCTATCGATAGTGCTTCGTTCAGGAGGAAGAGCTGCCATAATCTGAACACAAGATCTTTTCCGGTCAATAATGCACCGTTTGCAACGACTGATGACTCCACGAATTTTAGACTTTAATCGTGGGATCCAATATTCAATGCGAAGTATTCGCAACATTAACTGATTTCCACCGTGGATGGAAATCAAATGAGTATATTCCGTTAAAAGTAGCGTAAATCTACTGGAATATGGCAAAATTATAGGATGCCTCTCTGTGTATGATAGACACGGCGATTTAGCTAAACGACCATTAATTCTAATGACGCCATCCTTATCAAGAAAAGGATTTAAAGGTATAAGCGAACTTTTCGAACATAAAGGTTTTTTCTCCAAGAGAAATTTATATTCATCAGCGAAATAGTATTTTTGAGCCACAATGGCCAAACGCAATTTGGTTCTTTTCACCTCAAGACCAGAAAGCGTTTGATCAACATACTGATTTCGACCTGATTTATACGAGAAAACACGAAGTGCTCGATCAAGACTCGAATAATTCGTAAGAATATCCTCATATACGTCGGCTCCTCCGGAGTCCATAAAAAGCGAAGCATGAGTTTGAACAACCCGACACTCAATCTCTGTAGTAAGGCAAGAAAGATCAGATATATTCCACTTAGCCCTGTCTTGTTGAAGCCATTGTGGACCATGCCACCAAAGTTCACTAATCGCCAGCTCAGAGGGAGAAGTTCCCCGACTACCTAAATCTGCAGGATTGTCCCCAGATCGGACATGGTACCAATTATGGTTTCCAACGTTTTCCTGAATACGACAAACTCTATTCGGAACAAAAGTGGTCCAAGAACAAGGTGCCTTTTTTAACCAGGAAAGGACTATAGTAGAATCAGTCCAACAATAAATCTGATTAACTTTGATATCAATTTCACTTACCACTGTTTTCAAAAGTTCAGAGGACAATACTGCACCGCAAGGTTCAAGTCGCGGTAATGAAATTGAATAGGAGCCACTTTAGTCCTCGTCGAAAGCAAATGTGTCTGAACTTCTCCGGTAGAGGTCTCAATACGAATATAAATCACCCCCGCGTATGCCTTCAGAAAAGACATGAAGTTCAACCGAAGTTTCTGGAGTAAAATGAACCCATCGTGGAATCTGTTTGGTATTCACTTCATGATAGGAAGCAACAAATTTCTGCCACTCTTTTTCAGTAGCGAGCGGAAGCAAATCATCCCAATTGATATTATCCAGCCAAATTTTTTGCATAATAATTTTCGCGACAACAATAACAGGACCCAACCAACAGGATCGAACAATTTCGCTATCGTAGATAAAACTTCCCTCTTTGTATAACCTGACCTATGTCCCATAGGAGTCACATTAAAATAAAAAGAGTCCAATCGAGCGTTCCATTGGATTCCCAAAGTCTTTGAGCTACTATACTCCACAAACGTCAATAATTTAGCGTCAACTAAATGTTCTGAAGGGAGACCGTTTAAAATCGTACGTTCGTTTGAAGTCCATTTTCTAAGTTGAAACTTTTCAGAAGACAAGGCCGCTATCAGCTGGTCACGAGCGATCAAAGCAGTAGAAACATCGTGAGTTCCCGTCAAAACGTCGTCAACGTACATACACTTTCGAAGAATGTGTGATGCCAGAGGAAACTCAGCTTCAGAATCGTCCGCTAACTGTAATAAAGTCCGAATCGCGAGATATGGAGCGCAATTGACACCAAAGGTCATAGTCTGTAACTCATATTCCCTAACGTCCTCCGATGGAGAATTTCGAAAAAAAAAATACGCTGAAATGGGGTATGAGAAGAATCGACCAAAATTTGCCTATACATCTGGGTAATATCACAATTCTAAACAAATCTAAAAAGACGCCACCGAAGAATCAAGAGGACCAAGTCTGCCTGTAAAGTAGGCCCAACATATAAGCAATCGTTAAGACAATTCCCATTCGAAGTCTTATTTGAAGCGTTGAAGAGTAGAATAGACTTGAACTCGAGGTTGCACTAGTGGACCAGAAATGATCCAGCCGAAAACCGTGTTCTGAGCTATCAAAGAACCCAAGACATCCCGAGGAAAGTCTTTTGCGATAATTCTAGAATACAGTTCAGAACCGAGCAAAAGATCGACAGGTCGACTGTCATAGAAATTAGAATCAGCCAAACGAAGATTTGGCAAATTTTCCCTTATATTTGAAGGTACTTTAAAAGACGAAATATTCCCAGAAATATTGTTCAACACAAGAAGTAAGGCCTCTAATGAAAAAGCGGAATCAATAGGAGAAACAACTTTTACTGAACAAAGTTTTTTCGACGAAGTGGAGATTAATTCCACGCCTGAAACGCCGACCTTCGTAGAAAGCGTCGGAAGTTTCAAACGATTCGCTAAACGTTCCGAAATGAACGAAGTTTCGGAGGCGGGATCAATAAGTGTGCGAGCAGGGTACGTAATATCCTGGTGAACAATGTTATCCATAGCCGTCCCTAAAAGCACATTTCTATTTACAAAAGCATGAAATACCTGTCTATTAAGAGGCAATGCGGAATTACCGCCATTAGAAGTGGAGTATATTTGGATCAACTGATGCCAGATTGGGAAGACGAGGAGCTGTACCCGAACCAGCAGCCGAATTAGAAGAAGTATTCTTCAGAGTTGATGCCTCACCAGCAGCGGAATCGCGATGCAACAAAGTGTGATGCCGTTTATTACACTTTGAACAACTATGAATGCTGTTGCAATCTTTAGCTTCATGTGTCCTTGAGAGACAATTGACACAACAATGAAATTTCTTTACATTCGAATACCTATCAGCAACCGATAAACTTTTAAATCGAGGGCAAGAGCGCAAAAAATGCACCTGATTTTTACACAAAACGCATGAAGTGTTTGTAGAAGAGGAAGCTGCAGTGTGATGGGATTTCATCTTTAATTCAGCGGACCTTTTAGAAAGATGTGAACCCCTAAGATCACGAGAGCACTCTAAAGTGTCGATCCTTTCTGTCAGAAAGCGGTCTAAATCACTCCAGAGGGACAACGCCTTTTTATCCTTAACGGACTGCTCCCAAAGATTAACGGTGATCGCAGATAACCGTTGAATACACATAAAACGATCATATGCGAACTTGAAACCCCGGTCGCGGAAATGTCGAAAGCAGACAAGGCAGAAAGACAACCGTTTATACCGCGTTGTAAAGTTTTTAAGCCCTCGTCCGTTTCCTTGTCAAGGAACGGAAGATCGAAAAGCATAATGAGCTGGTGGTTCACCAGTCGACGTAAATTCTCGTATTTGTACGTTAAACTTTTCCAGGCAATATCGAAACCTTTATTCGTAAGCCGCGCTTTTGAAACAAGTTCCCGCGCATCGCCACTTGTTTTCTCCAAAAGAGCAGACAATCGCACAATTGGACTAAGACGCAAGTTATTTATGTAAACCGCTGTAAAAAGATCGCGAAAAGTGGGCCAAGAAATAACTTTACTGTCAAAAACAGGTATATTGCACGGCGGAATGTTGAAATTGTGGCAAAAATCATCAGAGTTGACCGGTAAAACCGGAGACTGATTGCCGGTTTTCATGGTATCAGCTTTTCGCGGTTCAAAATTATACAATTTTTCGTTAATAGCAGCTAAGCAGTTGACGTACGCATTAAAAGTCGCGTCGTATTTCGCCTCAGCTGCGTCTACATCAGCTGGTTCAGCGCTATCCACATTTTCCAAAAAACTTAAACACGATTTATAAGACAATTTAACGCTTTCCCACAGAACACTTAGTTCCTTTCCGCGTATTTCGAGCGTAAATACCGTGTGTACATTCTCGCGAAGTTCATTAAATTTGGATTCGAGTTTTATAAGAGCATCGGACTCTCTAATAAAAATATCCAAAGCGTTATCAGACATTTTATTTTAAGTTTATAAAAAAATAATTTAAAAAAAAATCCGAAAAAATGCGAAAAAAAACCCGAAGCAATCCAAAAAGATACGAAAATTTACGAAGAAAATCAAAAGATTTTTCAAATTTTCAAAGAATTCGAAAATATATAAAAATCAAAAAATTCCGAAAACCCACGAAAAAATCAAAAAAAAAAATCGAAAATTTACGAAGAAAATTAAAGTTTTTTTAAAATTTCGCAATGAGTTTTACCAAAAATCCGAAAACAAATAATCCCAAAATTATTTGAAATTAAGAAACACAAACTCAATAAGTCGCGACTAAAACGGAGAGTAGGGTGCTTATACGCAGTTTATTAAAGCAATAACAACAACGTGTATGAAGCTGTAATGTTAAATTGTTTGTAAACAACACAGTTTGTATGTTTGTATATTTAAATTAAAGGAATAACACAAAGAGAATAGAAAAAAAACCCCTTGTATATATGCAAGTATGTATATTACAAATTATTAGGAAAAAAATCACTTTTAACCAACCCGACGGCTTTTTGCAAAAATAAAAAATTAAACTTTAATTTATATTTATGCCTTTTTTTTGGTAATAAAACACAATTATTTTTGTAAATTTTTAAGGAAAAATAATAATGTCCGTCCGTGTAAACTCACGACACCAAAGAGAATTTAATAAAAACAATTGTTGTAAAGCAATAAAAATAAGGGTTGTAAAGCGATCTCAAAACAACATTAACCAAGGTATCAAAAGAAAAAGTTCTTAATTTTATTAAATTAATTTTATTAAATGAATAAATTTAATATACTTATATATGCACTTAATCCTTTTTTTTATTTTTTAACACTAAAAAGCTCACATATAACTGAACTATACTCACCTTGTATTAAATAAAATAATTTGATGAATATAAAATTTTGTTATAGTTGTTTCCAAAGCACCTTTTAAAAACAATATCCGGCTCGAAGGATCAAAATGTTTGCGTGAGGGAAAAATATGTAAATAAAAGAAAAAAATACAATTTCGAGTTGTTGAGAAAAAGATCTCAGAATTTATTAAAATTTTTATATATTCGGTGACGATGAGCACAATAGGTATCCAAAAAACGAATGAATATCTCAAAAAAGGAGACAACTTATCTAAAGTGATGAGCAACAATGTTTAATACCCGTTAACGGTTTTACTCGCTAGAATCTGTGTAAAAACTCCCAACAAAGTTGTACAAAAAGGGAAGTAATATTTAGATTCTAACAGAGCATTAACCCACCAAAGGCAAAGGTGCCGAAAAATACTCGGACACAAAATTAATGATTTGTAATTAAACAAGTTGGTCAGAATGATCAGTTTTGCGATACTCGCCTTACAACTGCATACATCAACAAACCTAACATGGCCGTCACTATCCGGATATAATTTCACGACATGACCTAATCTCCACGAAGTTGGATGTAACTTTTCAGGACGAATGGCAACCAAATTATCTTCTTGTAATTCTCGTTCCGGATATTTCCACTTATATCGTTTGTGCAAGCTCAATAAGTATTCCTCTTTCCACCGGCGGCAGAAATGTTGGAAAAGAGCTTTCAGTTTTTGAAATCGATTAACAAAACTAATTATAGAATCGGAAATTGCTGGCTTAGGAGGGACAAGAATAGGAGAACCGATTAAAAAATTACCAGGAGTTAGATCAACAGGTTCTTTGGAATTATCAGTAACAGGGCAAAGCGGACGCGAATTAAGGCAAGTTTCTTTTCTCGGCAGAAGGGTAGACAGGTCTTCAAAAGAATATTTAAAAGCCTGGGTTCTTCTCTAAAGTGAATTTTGAAACTCTTTACCCGGCCTCCCAGAGACCGCCCTTATGCTGAGCTCCAGCGGGAATAAACCGCAGCGACCAATTACTTCTCGAATTTTAAACTTTAGAATGAGTATCCGAATACGTGAGAGAAGGTGATCCGACTAGTCGACCATTAAGTCTCATTATCCCATTTCCGTCAAGAAAGGGATTTAAAGACACAAGAGAACTCTTTGAATTCAAAGATTTCCCGTCTAAAAGACATGTATACTCATCAGAAAAGTGAAGTTTTTGAGACACCTTAGCCAAACATGATTTTGTCCTTTTCAACTCCAAACTGGAAAGATTTTTATTGACACATAAGTGACGACCTGTTTTATGAGCTGGATGATCATTATAAAACAATAGTAAAACATACGATAGTACACGAAGGGCTTTATCAAGACGAGAAAAATCTTTTAGAATATCCTCATAAATATCTCTTTCGTTTGTGTCAATAAAAAAGGTTTTATTGACACATAAGTGACGACCTGTTATATCAGCTGGATGACCATTATAAAAGACGAGAAAAATCTTTAAGAATATCTCAAAAATATCTCTTCAGTTAGTGTCCGTAAAAAACGAAGCATAAACTTGAACCCGAACTCGACCCTCAATGTCAGTGTCAAGGCGAGAGAGATCGGTAAAATACCACTCGGATTTATCCCGACGAAGCCACTGTGGCCCATGCCACCAAAGTGGATTGTCAGCCAGCTCCGATGGTGTAATACCACGACTACCCAAATCAGCACTGTTATCCTCAGACCGAACTTGATATGACGACCAACATTCTCCTGAATTCGCCTATTGGCAACATATTCGGTTCAAGAACATGGGTCTTTTTTCAACCACGATAGGACTATCGTAGAATCAGTCAAACAATAAATATGGTTAAGTCGAATATAAATCTCGCTAAGTAAAGTTATTAAAAGCTCAGAGGCCAAAACTGCACCGCAAAGTTCAATACGCGGAAATGAAATTGATATTATAGGGCCACTTTCATCTTGCAAGACAACAAATGTGTATTAATTTTACCGCTGTTGGAAATGATGCGAATATATATTACACCTGTGTATGCCTTTTCCGAGGCATCAGAAAAACATGTAATTCGGCGAAAGATTGAGGAATATAATGACCAAGCCAATCATCTTCTGTTGAGCGAGGAAGTAAATCGTCCCAGCCGATATTATCCAGCCATACCCTCTGCATTATCATTTTCCCCACAATTACCACTGGACCTAGCCAACCTACAGGATCAAATAATTTCGCTATGATAGACAATACTTCTCTTTTAGTATCACTCGATTTCAGTGAAATAGTATTCACATTAAAGTAAAATGAGTCCAATTGAGCATTCCATTGAATGCCCAATATTTTGGATCTGCTTGACTCAACAAAAGTTAAAAGATTAGCGTCAACCAAATGTTTTGGTGAAAAGCCCTCTAAATTTTGCGATCATTAGAAGTCAACTTTCTAAGCTGAAATTTTGCCGAAGCTAACGCTGATATAAGCAGTAGAAACGTCGTGAGTCCCGGTTAATACGTCGTCAACGTACATGCAGTTTCGTAGAATGTGCGATGCTAAAGGGTACTTAACCTCAGAATCGTCCGCCAATTGCAATAAAGTGCGAATAGCAAGATAAGGAGCGCAATTAACACCAAACGTGACAGTTTGCAGCTCATAATCTCTAACGTTCTCCGTCGGAGTGTGGAGATTCCGTCCTAAGGTATTGTCTCATGACATTTGAACTAGATATACCTAAAGTCAACTGCTAAAATTTTCTCAGCAGACTTTAATGTTAATGTCACGATGTAGCGACCATCAGAACACCGAAGGGTTGTGTTCCTATAACTTTCCTCACAAATCTTATCAAAACTTGATAAGATTTTCCGTTTAGGAGTTTCTTCAAGCTTCCAAAACCTAAGCAGGTTTCTATTTAGACATGAAAATTGGACATGAGTGGAAAATACCTGAATTGGGGGTTGCAAAATTGGACCAGTAATAATGCAATCGAAAACTGTATTTAGAGCTAGCAATGAACCCAAAACATGTCTCTAAAACAAATGCTAGCATAAACCTTACCACCAAATAAGAGATCATCAGGTCTACTATCATAAAAGTTTGAATCCGCCAAACGAAGATTTGACAGAATTTCCCTCATATTTGAAGGCACTGGAAAGAACGGTGTGTTCCCTGAAACATTAGCCAATACAAGAGCTAAAGTTTCCAATGAAAGTTTCAAATCAAGGAGAGAGCGAATTGTAATGGCGCAAAGTTTTATCGAGGTAGTCGATACCTATTCCACGCCAGATATTTGCGCATTAGCACTACGCGTCGAAATTCTCAAGCGATTTCGAAAACATTCCTAAATAAATGTACTTTCGAATCAGGGGTCAATAAGGGCACGTACAGGTTACGTAATACCCTGGTGAACGACATTGACCATAGCCGTCCCCAATAGGACTGTCCTATTCTGAGAAGTATGAAATACTTGACTATTAGTAGGCAATGTGGGGTTGCTACCATTAGAAGTGGACTGTATATTCGAATTAATTTGCGCAGGGTTAGGAAGACGAGTAGCTGTATCCAAATCTGCAGCTATACCAGAAGAAGTATTTCCTCTATTCGAACCTTCAAAAGAGAATCACAATGCAATAAAGTGTAGTGACGTTTATTACATTTCGAATAACTATGGGTACTATTATAATTCTTAACTTCATGTGTCCTCGAAAGAGAATTTACACAACAATGGAACTTTTTTACCGTAGAATACCGAACCGCTTAAGAAAACCTTTTAAATTTTGGACAAGAGCGCAAATAATGCACCTGATTCTTACAAAACGCGCACGAAGTGCTCGCAGGAGTAGAGACATCAGTGTGATGCGATTTCATTTTTAATTCCACGGACCTTTTCGAAATGTGAGAGCCACGAAGATCGCGAGAACACTCTAAAGTATCAATTCTTTCCGTTAGAAAGCTATTCAAATCACTCCAGAGTGACAAAGACCTTTTATCCATAACGGACTCCTCCCAAAGTTTAACAGTGGTAGCAGGTAACCGTTGGATACACATACAAACGATCATATGTGAACTTAAATCGCCCGACGCAGAAATGTCTACAGTAGACAGTGCCGAAAGACAACCTTTTATACCGCGCTGCAAGGATTTCAAACCCTCATCAGTCTCCTTATCAAGAAAAGGAAGATCGAAAAGCAAAATTAGTTGATGGTTCACCAATCGCCGTAAGTTTTCATACTTATCGGATAAACCTTTCCAGGCGATATGAAATCCCCGATTCGTAAGCGGCGCTTTCGAAACAAGTTCCCGTGCATCACCACTAGTTTTCTCCAAAGGATCATACAATCGCACAATTGGACCAAGTCGCGAGTTATTTATATAGAACGATTGCGAAAAGTGGGCCAAGAAGTAACTTTACTGTCGAAAATGGGAATATTGAACTGCGAAATAATGAAATTTACGCAAAAATCAACCGCGTTTGGCGGCAAAACCGGACACTGATTGCTGGTTTTCGCCGCTAAACAACAGACGTACGCATTAAAGCTTCCGTCATTCTTTGCCTCTGCCGCGTCTACTTCAGCTGGTTCAGCATTTTCCAACAAACTTAAACACGATTTATAGGACTTTTTAACACTTTCCCACAATTCGCCAAGTTCTTTTCCGCGTATTTCGAGGGTTTTATTTTTTTTTTAAATTTTAATTGTCCATAGCGTTATTAGGCATTTTATTATTTAAAACTCGAAAAAATCTTCAGTTCGCGAAATTATATCTAAATTGTTAATAACAATGTACAACAGTATTTTTTGTCGTCGACGACATAGGATGCCAGATGAATGTATTATGTTAGTATAGTAAACACCCGAGGGTCTTTGGACTGTGTGGGTACAGTCAAGTTTTACTCCCCGTTGCCACTTACAAATGCAAGTGCCATTGATGCAAGTGAATTTTTGACAGTAGATGCAAGTGAGTTTTTGACAGTAGATGCAAGTAGAATGACAAAACGAAAAATAGAGTTGCCGAGTAATGAGTTTTATATTAATTTATTTATTTGTTGCAATAAAAGTTAATATTATAGTTAACTTTGTGTACATAAATAAGAAGGCTAATGAGAAAGAATATAAAGTCGCCTTTTAAAGATAAGTTTGAATACTAATTATACGTTTTTATAAAAGAAATATAATAACAAGGTATATATATCCCTAGGTACCGCAGAGTATAACGACCTTGACAATACTGCAATTCATTTAAGACAGCCAATTTGGATAGAACTTCTCCTGTTGACGACATTTTACAAATGAACTTGCACTGTACCGTGTAGCCACTCAAAAAATTTTGTTGTTTCTCGTTGGTAACACGAATACAATAATTGAAAATGACAACGGTGGGTTATTGTCGGGGGTTTGGCCACCACTGTACACTATAAGACGCAAAAATCAGTATAAGCGTTCTTCTGAGCTTAATTCTGAGTTCGGATGTACTTTATGTAATTTCATGGGGATTTTATGTTGTAGAACATTTTAACCCTCTGTTGGCCCGTTTTAAGGGTGATTAAAGACCTATTTTTGAATATATACTAAAAAGTGCCCTAAAACTGGCATTTAGAGGGTTAAAATGTTCGGCGAATATGTTCAGCTGAAAGTTTCACTATGTGTTAGTGAACAAAGTTCATTTAACGAAGGTAAATCGTGCAAATGGTGAATTTTTTTTTTTTTTTATTACTTTTAGGATAATATGAAATGTTACATAGAATTCCCAAAGGGATATTAGGTGTGTAGGCGCAGTGAAACTTAATGGCCGTTTAAATTTTTTTGCTATACTGTAGAAAATAAGACATGAACAGTATAAATATTCTTCTGAACTTAATTCTGTGTTTGGATAAATTTAATGATATTTTATGAGAATTTTTGTAGCAATTTTAAGAAGATGAAGAATTAAATTTTATATGGGTTTTACATTAATTATTTTTCATGTTTGTAACGTGACGTTACAAATAACCTACTTATTCTTATACCTAATACAGTTGCTGATGCCCATAACCAGCATTGTATTCCAGTAATACTCATTCAGTTGGCAAAATTTATTAAATATGGTATCAAAGTATGTATAGAGGCCAAAGGGGCGAACTAGGATCCAGTTAGAGTTCGAGTTATACTTCGGCTAGCAGCCGAAGTATAACTTGTAAGCCAACCAGATACTCTTTTCCCGATCCAACCCGACTCACCTGCCGATTATTCTCGTGAGTTATTTGGAAATATTTCCTAACTGTAGTTAAAACCCTTTTCCTGATACTACGACTCACCTGCCGATTAGTCTCGTGAGTTAGTTAGAAATATTTGCTAAAACTTTTCGTTCGCATTTCACGAATTAACCCGACTCACCTTCGGGGTACTTCAGGCCCCCTGTCATACTCCGACTCAGGGAATAGTGTCGCTATAACTCTAAAAAAAACTTGTCTATGCCATAAATCGTTTTCCGTTCTCGTCACCTACGGAAACGATTATACTGATCATCAAAGGAAGCAGACCTTTAATAGACCCAACCACCCCTCAGGTTTCCTTAGCTGGAAAACAAGACTGCATTACAAATGGCGCCCGAGCAGGGACTTAACTCCAAGAACGCATCTAGTGGAAAACCCGATGACTCAACCACCAACGAACTTGGAGCGGGTAGCATAGACATGTTTCAGAGTGCTGGAAACACATTGCAAGTTGATTCCCTTGGCCGGATGACGGGAGAATGGCATCGCAACGGAGGGCCCAACAGCTGAGCGAACTCGTTCGTGATAAGCGACGAAGAGCATCCTCCGAAAATTTGCTGCGTGCCTTTGAGGAAGAATTACACGAGAAGGAACGAAAACCGATTGGATCTAAGACCCCACCATAAATAATTATTAATTCGAAAAAACGTCGACACACGAATAACGCCCAGTAGACTTTCCGATGCGGAACGGATGAGGCAATTTAATGAAGTTCATTGAACGATTAGAGGAGCTCGCGGAATGTTATGAGTTTACGCAGATACTAAAGGGACTTGCACTAATGTGGTAAGCGAACTGAAATAACCAAATGGGACGAGTTCAAGGCCCACGCGATCCATTATTTTTTACCGAAACTTTACCTCTCACATCTGGAAGAAACGATCTATCAACGTAAGCAGGGGCCCAGGGAAGCCGCAAAGGATTACGTCATATCCCTGCAAACTCTGATCCGTCAGCTTCCACACCTTATTAAGCTTAACTAAACCGATCGCATTTATGACGGCTAACGATGCGACTATGAGCTTTACGTTAGGCACCATGACTTCCAAACTTTGAACGAATTAATGGATCTTACGGACGAATACGAATTGCTCCAACGAGAGGAAATGCGACACGGAAAACCACAACCAAATCACTGCCTAGGGGCTACAACGAATACTCCAACTTATGACTAGCGGACCCACTGCTGGCGTTGTAAGAAGCCAGGGCACACTCGTCGTCAATATTGCCGGCCTCGGAGATTATTTTGCTCGCGGTGCAGCTATGACGATATTATCTCCCGATATTGTACTTGTGCGAGTATTGGCAGTGGCCGAAGTGATGGCCGGTACTATATACACGTGAACGTCAACTCTATTAACGTACGTGCCTTGATCGATACCGGCTCCACATTAACTTATATCGGCGGAACAGTTCAGCGTCAATTGGAAAAGTTAAGAATCCGACCACGTCCCTATAAGAGGACTGTGCAACCAGCCGATGGCTCATGTATCAGCAGCATAAAAGTATACCCAATTACCATCGATGTATATGGGCAACAGACTAAACTGCTCGCCTGACTTAGCCGAACCGGTCATACTCGGAATGGATTTTCTTAATCGTAGACAAGCAGAACTTACTGTGGATGGCATACGATTGACTACATCTAATCCCCAACCATCATTCAGCGATGCACCGCTATGCCGGCAGAGAAAATCTAACGAATACCCAGGAGGAAATATTGAACTCTAAGAAAAGATTTGAATCTATCCAAGCACCATGCAACATGGGGAAGCACATAATAACCATGAAACACGATAGGCCCATTAAGTAGAAATATTACCCTTGTAACACAGCCATGCAAATGGTAATGAATGAGGAGGTAAACGAACTACTGGCAATGAACCGCATAGAACCGTACAGCTCTCCTGTCGTATTAGTTTGGAAAAACAAGGGACCTGGAGAAACCGACGCTTATCCCCTACCACAAATAAAAGCGATCCTGGAAAATCATCAACTTGTACAAGGCATAGAAGATTCAAGAGAAACTAGAGATGACCACAAAACTGGCAACATATATTGAGAAACAAGAAGAATTACAAAATCATTTAGAAGAGTTAAAGAAAGAAAAGCATTATTTTTCTACACAAATGCAAGAATTTAAATCTCAGAGAACACAACTCTCACAGGATATGACCTCACTTCAGCAATCTTCTGACGTTGCAGCTTTGGATAATAGTGAAACTTTATTTGAGAAATGTGAAACATCTTTATCTAAACTACACGGAGAATTAGAAGCTTACCGCAATGCAAATGATAAGAAAAGTAAATTTAATGTGTCCAAAAAGTTGGCCAAAGAAGCAGAAAATGCTTATTCACAATCGTGCCGAAGTTTTTTAAAGTTCGGTAAAAGTTACCTTCGGGTAGTGCAGATTTTAAGATCGAAACTCGCATGGTGTAAAAATAAGTTTTTTAGAAAAAACAACAAACACTGTTTTTTTACAAAGTAAGGGGGGAATGTAGCGTGACGTTACAAATAACCTACTTGTTCATATACCTAATACAGTTGCTGATGCCCATAAAAAACATTCCTTTATAGTAATTCTCATTCAGTTGTCAAAATTTATTACATATAGTATCAAAGTTTAGAGGCAAAAGGGGCGAACTAGGATCCAGTTGGAGTTCGAGTAACTTGTAAGCCAACCAGATACTCTCTTCCCGATCTAACCCGACGCACCTGCCGATTATTTTCGTGAGTTACTTATAGTTATTTACTAACAATAGTCTTTTCCCCATCTAACACGACTCACCTGCCGATTATTCTCGTGAGTTACTTAGAGTTATTTACTAACCAAAGAACCTTTTCCCGATCTAACCCGACTCACCTGCAGATTTTTCTCGAGTGTCACGTAAACATAGTAAACTTAGTTAGAACCGATTCAACCCAAGTCATCTGCCGATTTTTCTCGTGAGTCACGTAAAGATAGTAAACGTAGTTAGAACCGATTTAACCCGACTCACCTGCCGATTATTCTCGTGAGTTACTTAGAGTTATTTGCTAACCATAGAACCTTTTCCCGATCCAAGCCGACTCACCTGCCGATCATTCTCGTGAGTCACGTTAAGATAGAGACTTAGTTAGATCCTATTTAACCCGACTCACCTGCCGATTATTCTCGTGAGTCACGTAAACATAGTGTTTAAAACACTTTAATCTAAAGTGTTTTAAATTTGTAATTATTAAAATATTTTATTTGTAAGTTAAGTATTTTACGTATAAAAATATTTAAGTACTTTCAGCTCTGGATAAAAACACTAATACAAGTATTTTCATTTGTGTTTATATTTTAATGACATTTATTTCATCTTTTATATGGTGTGATGTCAAAACTAGAAAAACCGAGATTTGCTTCGAAGTCATCGATTGATTTCCGGTCTCTTTTTTGGTGGACATGGTAGCAGGAGGTATACACTCTACTCTAATATCACTTAAACCTATTGAAGTAAATAAAGTAAGTTTTTCTAGAATAAGTCGCTTATCTTTTTTATTTTTAATAAGGACAGCTCATATAAAAGGACTCGCCCTTGTTCTTTAATTAAATATTAAAACTTATGTCCAACTCTTTCCCCCCAATTTCCAAACCGGTTTACAAATTAGAAAAAAACTTTTTGGCTTTTGTTTGGTCCTTTCGAACCTCCTTCGAACAGGCATATATATACAGTAGACATAAATTTGTTTAATAATTACAGTAAATTAAAATAAAAATTTGTTGTTAAATATAATATTTATGGTATCTCATTCATGTACAAAACGTTGTTTGTACTTTAGAACGGGGCTGCCAGACAATTTTGAGAAAAAAGACGGCAAACTTGCTATAAAGTGTCTATAAAACCCTTAAAAAAATATTTCAGTAAAATTACTTAAACCGATGTTGGCGGTTTTGTCAATTTTCATATATAACAGTACGAACATTAAAACCAAAACCTTACTGATTGAGCTAATCTAAATTTATTTGTTTTAAACTGGGAGTTTTAGAACACGAATCACCAAATCGGCAATTTGCTATTTTCAACTGAAAGTCGGCGTTTCTAGCAGCCCGGACTTTCACGAACATCCCTGTTTTTTCTCCTTTTTTGCAGAGAAGAACTGCACACATGCATTTGACAGACGAACGGTGTGAGAAAAAATCACATTTGTTACAGTCAACATGAAATTTACGGAATGAAGATATTTTTATTTCACATAAAAATCAGATAAAGCACCAAATAAAGTGAAACATAAACGAGAGATTATGTCCGCAGCGCCAGTGCAATTGATTACTAAAGTAGTTGTGCCTATTGCGAAAAAGAAAGGTTTACACTAAGGAGTGGTCACTACATCTTTAAAAATATACTTCACATGACAGAAATGGTCCATATGAAATTTATTTGGAAATTAGTGATTGACCGAAATCGTCAGGACTCTTAATTTGAACATCAAATGGTCAATCACAATTTAAGTAAATCCGTTATTTCGGAACAAATCGGAAAATCATCGTATACATATACTTTTCTTATTTCCATTTGGATTTGCATTTGGGGTATCGATCATTCATCGTTATTATTTATTGGTTTTGCATAAACCACTTCAGATTTTGGTTATTAGTTTGACTTGTAAATAGTTGAAGGCCGATTATATTCTGATTATGGAAGGATTTACATTCAATTCTGACGATCTGGTCACATTCTGTTCAGATTTTGATAGTATCCCAATTGATGATTTAACGGATTCGTTGCTCGAGGTCAACCTGGGCGATCTAAACGATCGATGGGTATGTACTGATGGAAACGTAAAACCTGAAAAGGAGTCTTTGGATTCCATCAAGGGAAAGTTCAGTGCATGTACTAAGGCTTTTCATAAGTGCAAAGCGAAAATTATTGATGCTAAAAAGCTCTTTTTACTCCGCCAGCGGCAAACGCCCTTAATGCTCTGTCCGCATCTGGCTTCCCTGATATTTCCATCGGCTGCATTAAGGTGCCTCCTTGTGACATCGAAATTTTCTATGGAGGTTATGAAGAGTGGGCATCCTTTAGAGACATGTTCACGGCCGCACATGTGGCCCCCTAAAGTTGTCTCCAGTGCAAAAATTGTATCACCTTAGGCTGAAGGTTCGCGGTTAAGCGGGACAGATTGTAACGAACAATCGATCACCCTTGATTATCACGGATCTGCACACCTAGCAATGCTTCGGTCTTAGCTCAGGGAAATGGACGAAGGATTGTGATAATGTATATGGGAGCCACGTTACCAGTATTAAAGGCTTTTAAAAGTGTGCAGGAGAGAAGAAAAGTTAGTGAAAGACCGGAAAGATTAGCTAAATTTAAGAACAAGGAAATATCTATCATGGGGCTTTTCTACGTAATAGAGGCGAAAATGTTATTTTCACCTAAGGCATCATTCCCCACCCAACCTTGCTGATGTCTATAATGTCCATATCAGCCCGTTATGTTACCCTATACTCTACATTTCATGAACCAATTGCAATACCTTTACCACTTCATTATGATTTTTAATTATTTATTTAATATTCTTTTCCATTTAAATTCTTAAAAATAAATCTAGCCGGTAATACAAAAATATCTTATTACTATTCTATAAGTGGTATTAGGGTATACTTTCCGTACAATTGAAATATTAATACGTATCCATATTAACAAATAAATTTAAAGATATAAAAAAAGGAAATTTCAACCAAAATGGAAAAAAATATATATAGGTATGTAATTATACTTGTTTTAAGAATGAAAACAAATTGGAATTTAATGTGAACAAAATTGAAAATCAAAACAAAAGAGGTGAGAGTGCATATTTATAATAAAGAAATGTATCAAATTTAAGAGTAGTTTAAATATAAACTGCAATCGGGTTTCCAATGAGTAAATACTGTTACGATTTTACCCTTTATAAAATCGTTGATTTATTTATCTTTTAAATAAATCGAGTTCTTTTTATATTGCAAATAATAAACACTGTTTGAAATTATTTATAGCTCTATTTATTTATAACAGTCACTAAAAATTACAGAAAAACACTTTAATAGCACACTTTATTTACACGATGTAGATAGATAAAACGTTAGCCACACTTCAGTTCTTCACACTCAGCGTTTTACTTTATCAACTGAACTGCTACGTCACCGAGTACCAGTATTTATATGAGTAGTCAGGTATTCTAGTTATTTCCAGTTTATTACGACACTAGATTTTTCCAGCTGTGAAAATTCGTGTGAAGAAATTTCTAATTGTAGAAATTTCTTGTAACACTGCCGCCCACTTAAGCCTGTTCGTCCCGAACAGACATAGCTATTCCTTTTCAATAGTTGGCTAGTCATTCTGGATGAACAACCTTCATTTTGGACCTTGGGCTCTGATCTTTCTGTATTGTGTATACCAAATCATTCAACCTTTTAATTACTCTACAGGGTCCGTCCCAATGCGTTTGTAGTTTAGTTTCTTTCGTTGCGGGTTAAACAGCAGAACCAGCTGACCCTCATTTAATCCCTCAGAATTTGCTGCTCGATCGTACCTCGCCTTCATCTAATCGCTGACTATTTTAATTCGACTGCAAACAAACTCATGAAGCTCGTTAAGGTCTTCTTGATCCCGGAAGCGTTGTCGTTGTTTTAATCTATAGCAGCGGGCTTAACACCAAAGCGCCAGGCAATTTAAGTTCCGTTCCGAAAATATTTTTTGCAGGCGGCCGGGAGGTGGAGTCGTCAGATAGCAGATTCGAAATTCCTTCCCTGGTCAGAGTGCAATTCTAATGGAACACCGTAGTGGCACACCCAGTTGTTCACAAATGCGGTTATTATCGTTCTGGCTTCCTGGTTCGGAATAGCGTATACCTCAGGCCATTTACTGAAACTGTCGATCACAAGAAGTTAACGGTTTCCGGAATCATTGACAGGGAATGGGCCTGCTACATCCATTGCTATCCGCTCAAATTTGGCACCCGAGCTGTATTGTTGAATCTACCCACGGCTTCTCCTTACTGGTCCTTTAGCTGCGATGCATTACGCGCAATTTGCTATCCAATCGCTTACAGCTTGCTGGCAGCCGACCCAGTAAAACATTTGTTTCAAATTCTCTATGGTTTTTGTGACACCAAGATGACAACCGCTGGGACCGTCATGGAACTCCTTCAATACCTCGTTTATTCTAGATGCCGGCACCACAATTAAATTGGCCACATTTTTGCCGTCGGCACTTTCCCATGTACGGTATAAGCAACTATTTATGTAGGCTATTCCACTGGGCCGAATACGTTTTCATTAGCGGACTTTCAGTTGATATTTGTTCATGGGTAGGCCTCCTGTCCTCTGCTTTGGCTGACATAATTCTTGATAGTACGGGGTCATTCTGTTGCGCCGCCGACCAGGCTTCACTTGACTCCTTCAGCCCTCGAACAATGTTTGCACTCTAAATTACAGGGGCGTTCGCATTGCAATGCTTCATGCCTTTCCTGTGCTCGATGCTGAAATCATAGCTTTGAAGTCGGTTAATCCAACGAGCTAGCTGCCCCTTCTGGGTGTTTAAATTGCAGCAGCCACCTGAGTGCAGAATGGTCGGTTCTTAGTTAAAAGTGCTGACCGTACAGATACTTGTGATAGTGCTTTACACATTCCGTCGCCAAGAGTTCCCGTCGCGTTACGCAGTAGTTTCTTTTAGGCTTCGAAAGTACTCGACTGTAATAGACTAAGACTTTTTCGATTCCATTGATCACCTCCAAAAGCACACCTCCTATTGCGTATCCGCTTGCATCGCTATCCAGCACAAATTTTTCTCCGGCCACAGGATATCCAAGAATCGGTGCCGTACATAATAACTCCTAGAGCCTTAGGAATGCTTGTTCTTGGGCTTCTCCCCACTGAAATGGTCGCGCCTTCTTAGTCAGCTCATGTAGACTCGCAGCCACATGGCAAAGTTTGGTACAAATCGTCGGTAGTATGTGCAGAAAGCTGCGCAACTCGTGCAGATTTTTCGGACGAGGCCAATCTTTTACAGCCCGAATCTTATCTTCATCGGTTCATATACCCTCTACAGTTACGCGGTGCCCTAAATACTTGACTTCCCTCCGGAACAGTGTACATTACTTTGCGCTAAGCTTGAGTCCAGCGCCAGATATTCGCCTTAAAACTTCTGCTAAGTTCTTCAGGTGTTCATCGAAAGTTTTTCCCATGACAATTATGTCATCAATACACTAGGCGAGTTTCCCAGTGGAGTCTTTTCAGCACATTTTCCATTAACCGCTCGAATGTTCCTGGAGCATTGCAGAGTACAAAGGGCATCACATTAAACTGCCATAATCCGTCACCTGTGCTACAAGCAGTTTTCTCCTTGTCTTCGCCACAAATTTCTAGGCGAGTTTCCCAGTGGAGTCTTTTCAGCACATTTTCCATTAACCGCTCGAATGTTCCTGGAGCATTGAAGAGTACAAAGGGCATCACATTAAACTGCCATAATCCATCACCTGTGCTACAAGCAGTTTTCTCCTTGTCTTGGCCACAAATTTCTACTTGCCAATAACCACGTTGCAAGCTTAATGTGGAGAATCATTTGGTTCCTGCTAGCATGTCTAGAGTGTCGTCAATTCTCGGTAGTGAATAGCTGTCCTTCTTGGTGATATCGTTCAGTTTTCTGTAATCAACACAGAATCGGGTGCTGCCATATTTTTTCTTAACTAAAACTATAGGCGAGCTCCATGGGCTAGAAGATGGTTCGATTACTCCACTACGCTCCATTTCGTTGACTAACTCCTTTACCTCATTTCGTTTTGCTAGAGGAATACTTCTGGGCACCTGCTTTATTGGCCTCGCTTCACCAGTATTTATTCGGTGTTTTACAATCGCCGTTCTTCCTTGACTTTGGTTTCTCATGGCGAAGACAGAGCCGTATTCCAGGCGGGGCCAGTTCTGTTACCCATTCTTCCACATATTCTGCCAACATCTTTCGATCTTCAACGGACGCATTGGAAGGTTCCAAGTTCTTTTCGCAACTGATTACACTAGGCAACAGCCATTTTGTTATTTGGTTCTAGCATACTTTTTCTCATGGATTTGGACCTACTGAACACGAAAATGAATTTTAAAAATTTTTCTGTCGATTGGTTTGCGAGATACAAATTTTTTAATTTTTTTTTTTTAATTTTTGGAGGTACACTTACTATTTTGAGCATATCTTTAGTCTTCTTTGACCTATTTTATCCTACTACTACTCAAATTAAAGACAATTGAGCCGTCTACAACTTATTCTCAGAAAATTTTCAAATCGGGTTAGTAGTTTTGATGTTGGCGGCTTAAAAAGGTTAAAAAACTGCGTTTTTTTAGTAAAAATGTGGCTGAAAAATTCATATAAAAATTCATATAAAATGTAAAACGCGATGTTAACAGCGATTTTAATTTTTTTACGTATAGCTGACACTTTTCCAAAGAAAATAAGCCCTTACTTAACAAAATCTGATGACAAATGGCCGACTTATTATTTTTTTGGTAAACGACCGAAATTCCGCTATTTCACGATTTTTTGATTTTCATTATTTGCACAGCTTACCTACCCAACGCAAACGAATAAATACATTTGAACTTAATTTAAAATAAACAAATTAGTCTTCGTATATTATTTTTTAATTTATTTACAGCACTACATGCTCAATGTATCGCACAATTAGCTAAACTAACGAAATTAAACTAACTAATTAAATTAAGCAAATCAACGCACAAAAAAATGAGTAAAAACAAAGATATAAGTGTACATTTTATGCCATGTGGAAAAACTGCTGACTTCTTCTTTGTTTTTTGTATTCGCTGCAATCGGTCTCACGTATTAGGGTCCAAATATAGTCACCCATCATAGCCGTGTCATAGTTGCCCTGATAGCGTCGTTCCATAGCCTTCAATTCCTGATGAAAGCGCTCGCCGTGTTCGTCGCTCACGTCTCCTAAATTCTCAGGGAAAAAATCCAAATGAGAATCCAGAAAGTGTATTTTAAGTGACATGTGCACTCCCATGGCTTCATAGTTCTTTACCAGATCCTCAACTATGTCCTTTTAATTCGGGCTTTTGTTGTTTCCTAAAAAGTTTTCCACAACAAGCCTGAAGGAATTCCATGCTGCGGCTTCGATGGGTGATAACAGCTTTGGGAATTTTTCATCTTTCAACATTTTTTTTATCTCGGGTCCTGCGAAGACTCCTTCTTTAATTTTTGCCAGCGAAAGGTAAGGGAAAATTGACCGTAAATAGGCAAAAGCTTCACCTTCTTTGTCTAATTTTTTGGCAAAATTTTTAATCAAACCCAATTTTATGTGCAGCGGCGGAAGTATTATATTTTCACGGTTCTCTATTAGTGGTTTGCGCTGAACATTCGCTTCTCCAACTACAGGTTTCGTTCGTACCGGCCATTTTTTTTTTATATAATGCTGATCATCAGCGCGGCTATTCCAAAGGCACAGAAAACAGCAATGTCGCGTATAGCCTCCTTGGAGTCCACACAGAATGGCCACAACTTTAAGGTCGGCGCATATTTTCCAATTGTATTTCCTATACTCTATGCATTTCAGCAAAATGTCCATAGTTTCATAGTTCTCCTTTGAATGAACCGCATGAGCAATAGGAACAGATGGCTTTTCATTCCCATTATGTAAGAGAACTGCCTTCAAGCTCTCTTTGTTGCTGTCAATAAACAACCTCCATTCGTTGGGGTTGTGAATTTGGTGAAGCTCTTGGAACAAGCCTGAAATGTCGCTGCAAAAACATATTTGGTCTTTCTTTGTATAAAATTTTGCATACTCCTTGTGACGGTTTCTGTACGCTGATACTTTCACTTCTGAAGCCGCAAATCCACACTGTATCATCCGAGACGCAAAAAGTTCGGATTTCTCCTTAGTGAGACCAAAATCGCGCACCCAATCGTTTAGTTCGGCCTGTGACAGTAATTTTCGCTTTGCACCCGGCTCAAATTCGCTTGCATTTGACTCAGACTCTTCTTCTGACGATTCTGCTTTTTGAAGAGATGCACCAGGGCACACTGGATATGGCACATCATGCGAATGTGGTACTGGAAGCGCAAACGATCCCACTTGAGCGTAGTTCCATTTAAAAAATCTTCCTACCCCACTGTTTGTGGTGAGGCAAAAATAACAGTCTGTGGAATGGCATAGCGGCTTTTTCCACATCATTGGTGTATCGAATTTCATATGGCGGCTAAAATTAAAATAAATTACTATATTCGCTATGTATAATGTGTTTAAATAAAAATTCTTACCTTCCGCCAGCTGCCCAGTTGGTTAAGATTATATAGCAAAGATCACACAGCGACTTAGGTGTCCATGGTTCTGTGATATTTGGTGAAATACCAAAATAATTCAAATAGTGCAATTGTACTGCTGGAGTAAACTTGTGTGCGTGATTTTTTTTTATAAACTGGCCACAAACATTGCAGAAATTGTCTGGATCGTTCAAACACTCGAACATACGTAGTCTTTTACTCATTGTCTTCCTTGCGTTTTCTAAATATTAACTTCTTTAGACTTTCACAGACAGTTTTGAAATGCAATTGATAACCGTGTCTCCTTATGTTTAAATATGTATGAGCATGTAGTGCTGTAAATAAATTAAAAAAAAATATACGAAGACTACTTTGTTTATTTTAAATTAAGTTCAAATGTATTTATTCGTTTGCGTTGGGTAGGTAAGCTGTGCAAATAATGAAAATCAAAAAATCGTGAAATAGCGGAATTTCGGTCGTTTACCAAAAAAATAATAAGTCGGCCATTTGTCATCAGATTTTGTTAAGTAAGGGCTTATTTTCTTTGGAAAAGTGTCAGCTATACGTAAAAAAATTAAAATCGCTGTTAACATCGCGTTTTACATTTTATATGAATTTTTATATGAATTTTTCAGCCACATTTTTACTAAAAAAACGCAGTTTTTTAACCTTTTTAAGCCGCCAACATCAAAACTACTAACCCGATTTGAAAATTTTCTGAGAATAAGTTGTAGACGGCTCAATTGTCTTTAATTTGAGTAGTAGTAGGATAAAATAGGTCAAAGAAGACTAAAGATATGCTCAAAATAGTAAGTGTACCTCCAAAAATAAAAAAAAAAAATTAAAAAATTTGTATCTCGCAAACCAATCGACAGAAAAATTTTTAAAATTCATTTTCGTGTTCAGTAGGTCCAAATCCATGAGAAAAAGTATGCTAGAAACAAATAACAGACAAAAGTTTGTTATTTGTGACCTAGTGTTATTGCTTCTGGCGCAGTACATTTGGCAATTTCAGAGTTCGCTCTGACAACTTTTTCACAATTTGATAGGTTCAGTACTCTTACAGGAACTCTTTTGTCTTTGCTGGTTTTCACGAGGGCTTTCGCTGTTACCAGGTTACCTTTTATTTCTGTTGGTTCTACCACCAACAAGCTGCTGTCCTCACAATATCCCTCCATGCGCACCCATACTAAAGTTTCTGACCGTGCCGGTATTTTCTGATGACTCATGGTTACTAGCTTTCTTACTCTATCCGCTTGCTCATATCCAACATCAAGGGGTATTTCAACATTACGCCAAATCATAAGTTTTTGCTGCATATGCAGATTAATGCCGTGACCAATCATGAAATCTGCACCAATGATTACTTCGTCCACAATATCGGCAACAATAAATGCGTGATTGACGCTTATGTTGGCAATCGTTAGTTTTACATTTATTTTACCATAGACAGAGGCAGGCTCCCCAGTAGCTGTGCGCAAACTTACCCCGTATAGTGGTTCAACTGCCTTTTTCACTGAATCGGGCCTGATGATTGACTGTGATGCTCCTGTGTCTATCGTAAAAATGTGCTTTCGCCCGTTGATGTACCCATTAGCAGTAAGATTGCTTTTCTCCTGCTGTATTACTGATATGGAGATTGTGGGGCCATCGGTTGTGGGAGCTAGCTCATGTCCCGTAGTGCTAGCTCTTTCTAGTTTAACGGTGATTGCTGATCGGTCCGGAGGCTCTTCATTGGTGCTTCGCAATTTCGCTGGAAATGTCCCACTCTACCGCAGTTGTAGCATTTATCCTTGGCCTTGACTTACTTCTCCCCTAATGCCTGCTTAAATGCATCCTTTAACTCCGTGAGCACTTCTCTGAATCCTTCTGTTAACTTTGTGCTCATATCTTGCTCTCTTTCAGCAGTCACTTCGATGTTACGCACCTTAAATGTTTGTGGCTTCGAAATCACCTTCGCAGTCTCTTGGGCCAGCGCGAATGAGACAGTTTCAGCGAAAGTCGATTCCTGCGTAGCACATACCGCATGTCTCACATCAGAATCCCGAATTCCATTCACAAATGCTTCAATTTTGAACTGATCTAAGTATGGATGTTTTTCGCTCGGATAAGTCAACTGCACCAACCGTTCAATTTCTGTTGCAAAATCTTACAACGACCCATTTGCTTTCTGAAGTCTACCTCTAAGTTCCATTCGGTAAATTCCTTTTTTGTGTTCGCCACCATACTTTCACTGCAATGCCACCATTATGACGTCATAATTATTTCTGTTGGTGATTGGCACACTTTCTAGAATTTCTGCAGCGTTTCCTTTTAAGGCCAGAATCAACTCTATAGCTTTTTCTTTGATGTTCCACATATTTTGGCGGCAACTGTCTCGAACTGGAAATCAAAAACATTAAACGGTATGCTGCCATCAAAAGTAGGGGTCTTTGCTCTACCAGAACTTTCCTGAATAATTCGTACTGGACCCTCTTGACATTGGAGATTATTTACTTTATTTTCTAGATCTTCTAGTTTTTCTCAACGTCATGCTCTAAGTCAGAAACTCGTTTTTCAACCACAGAAAATTTTTCATTAGTAGATTTAGAAGTTTCCTGAAGTTTTTCTTCCATCTTAGCAAACATTTTCTCGTTATCTGCCGTCGAAGTTTCTATCTTAGTTAACAGTTTCGTTTCCATCTTAGTTAACAGTTTTTCGTTGTCTGCTCTAGACGTTTCCATCTTTTCCATCATAGCAGCCAACATTGCGCTTAACTCCAAGTTACCTTCTGTTTTAAGCGTACTAACCTCCATTGCTTCTTTTTCATAAAATTCGTAAGTCGCAATGTCAATGTTACATCTATCAGCCGCTTTTGCAATTCCGTCTTATTACCTGCTGTCGGTAGCTCCAACATACTCAACTTCTTCTTGAGTTGCTCCTCCAATTTTATGACTGCTTATTATTTTGCAATCCCACTTCTGACACCAATTGTTAAGATTTTACCCTTTATAAAATCTTTGATTTATTTACCTTTTAAATAAATCGAGTTCTTTCTATATTGCAAATAATAAACACTGTTTGAAATTATTTATAGCTCTATTTATTTATAACAGTCACTAAAAATTACAAAAAAACACTTTGATAGCACACTTTATTTACACGATGTAGTTAGACAAAAGGTTAGACACACTTTAGTTCTTCACACTCAGAGTTTTACTTTATCAACTGAACTGCTGCGTCACCTAGTACCAGTATTTAGATGAGTAGTCAGGTATTCTAGTTATTTCCAGTTTATTACGACACTAGATTTTTCCAGCTGTCAAAATTCGTGTGAAGAAATTTCTAATTGTAGAAATTTCTTGTTACAATACATTCTCTGTCTTCGTAATTCCAATAAACACTAAATTAGAGCTGTAGAATATTAATGTTAAATAATTAATTACTCTTAAAAATTTAAAAACTTACATAACATTTTTCCCAACGATGTCAGCAGGCCTGTTGACCCGTGGATAGTGTTTTTACTGTAGATAGCTAATTTGGGAATTTTATACGATAAAATGGGATTAAGGCAAATTTAATTATACATATTAATAATAAATTGTTTTATTGTGTAGGATATAGGAATTAATTTTTCTGGAATATACAATAAAGTTTCAAGGTTTTCTAAAATTACTGTACAAGAATTCCCGTATGATTTCTGAAAATTTTAAAACTTGATAATTTGAAATTTAATTTTCGTTGTTATTGTAGGGATTTTAGGTTAATATATAAATACATTATATTAAAAATGGAGATTTTACAAAAATTTAGTATAGGGTTATGTAAAAATCAATAAGAAAAATTTTGTATTAGGTATGAATATTAATGGGTTAGCACATAAATCCAATCAAAGGCAGTTGTTCAGGTTTAAATTTGATTCTTTTACTTTACATTATTTACACTGTGTGTAAAGAATGTAATTATAAAATTTTTAGGTACCTTGTACACAACTAGTTAAGTAGTGGATTTATGTGTATTTTAGCATAATGTAAATTTGGAGGGTATTATATTAAAATTTTTAGGATTTATGGATATAATGGGTTAAGGTTGGTAAGCTGTTAATTTCAAGATAAGGTTATAGGTTAATCTATATATCACACAACTTCCTTTAAGGAAGTAGCGTACGAAATTTTTTCTGGCGTCCAATTATGGAGGTAAAGTTGTAGTAGACTGGTCTTCTAAATTTTACTGGTGTCAAGTTGACCGGTATGAAATTCACTTTAACAAATGGTCAGGACTTTCGATTTTCAACACATCTAATAAACAATAAAAAACTCATATTGAAAGAACTCCTTTCTTAATATTCTACCTAGCAGGTGGAACTTACCCAACATGTGGAATTTTACCATGTGGTGCTTTTTCCTGCTTATTATAATCTCTAATATTACCACGAATCGTATATGGTGAAGGAATCCGTATGGTTCATCAAAAGATATACAATTTTACCTCTTTTATATAGTGTGGTGGATCCGCAGGAAAACTATAATCCAGACAAAACTGAGTGTGTCTCCAATTGGGGCTCGGAATCAAATAAAAAAGGAAAAATGTGATATGGACCACTATATACACTTTTATTGTACACTTTCGTTTAAAATTTAGATAGTTTAATAATAAATTTAAATTGTTTATTTTATTTACTTTAGTCAATTTATTAAGGTTGTTTAATTAACCAAATTTGTTAAAAAAATTAATAATATGAAGAACACTCGACTTTACTGTCAGAAGAATTAAACTGTACTTGTCATAAGTGCAGATTTGATTTTTAGTATACCAAATTAATATGTAAAAAAAAAAATAAAACGGTTTTAGCGCGAAACTACACTTTGTATTTATTATGAGTTACATTTTGTACTCATCTTTGTAGTTTTATCTCTACTTAGTAGAAAGGTTAGAGTGTTATGCTGTTTGCATTTTATATGTAATCAACTTAGTTGAATTATTCGACTAAAATTAAGAATCGAATTATTCCATTATAAACGTTATCTTTAGTTAAATGCCGTTGAAGTAAATATGCTTTATAACTCCTTTACAGGACATACAAAAACACTTAAAAGTCTAATTTAATCGACATCATTTTAGATATTAACCATATCAATTAAATCTTTTGGGGTTCCTGTAAACTTACAAAAAAAATATATAGTTATAGGTTTTTTGAAATTAGTAATACAAAAATACTGGGAATACACCCCCAAATATATGTCGGTCGGAGGACTAGAAAAAAAACTTGCCAATTTTATAAAACTCGTTTAAGGTTTATTTCTGAGAAACGAAATTGCTTATTTCGACGAAAGTTTCGCCACATTTAGTACATCCAATTTCACTAAAGTATAAGTAAACTTCAATTCTATATGCAGTTATATTTATGTATAAAGTCTTTTAACCCACAACGTCTCGATTTTAAAAATTGTTTTATAAAATATATATTCCAAAAAATATTCTAAATATCGGCCTCACCCCTCACCAGATACGTAATAAATATTAGTTGTGTGGAGAAAATTGTATTTTGGCATGGGAGCTTTAAAGGAATAGTATGAGAATGAATGGGTTCTCTTAGATAATCAGATTCAAATTATTGTAAGGCTGTCCCCTATTGATGCAGAGATCGAGGAATCACTACAACATATTCAGTCAACGGTTAATGACATTTTTTCAGCCGTTAAATCACTGAACATATCTACTGAAGGATGGGATCCATTTTTAGTGAATATATGTACCAACATCCTTCCACACGAGACACTTTCATTATGGGAGCAGTCTCTAAAGTCTCATATCGAACCTCCTACATGGAACCAACTAGACGCGTTTTTGTCCGAGAGATATGAGGTCGTCGAGCGTTTGAACAGTAGCATTTGGGACCGTAAGATGAGATTAAACGCTCGAAATGGGTTGAAAACTGAAGTTAATACCTTTAAGGCAGAGTGGGTGCTTTAGTTCCCATGTAGAATTTGTAAATCGATAAACTCTCTAAGAAATTGTGTAGAGTTGAGAATCCTTAACGTTCTATCAAGGTTTGACTTCGTTTCAAAAATGTAATCTGACTCAACTGCCTTTCATATACACATCTTCGAAAGGACTGTCACAGCAAGTTCACTTGTTCTCAGTGTAAAAATAATCCCCACACTCTTTTGCATTTCGCAAAGTCTAAGTCGCATTCTTCTGGGATTGAATCCTCGGAGACCGCTTCATCCCAATTAGACTTGGGACCTATGATATCCGCTCATGTTCTTAATACCTCCCAGGCCTCAACTCACTTTACTTCTATTTGGATATTTTGGATAGTTGGCAACCCTGTTGTGTTAAAGTCAACAATTTTGTGTGCTCCCGCATTAAAGTTTTTTAAAATCATTTAAATTCGTTTTAAAAATATTTTTAGCCATCTGGTATATACTGTGTAATAGAGCTAACTGTAAGTTAAAATAATTCAATCAAGTATGACTGGGGCAAGGCGTAAAAGTACTAATAATATTAAAAAAATAGTATGTGGTCAATGCAAATTGCAAGTTAAAGAAGAAGATGGAAGTATTCAATGTGATAAATGCTCTAAAACCTTTCATGACATATGTACATCTTTGGATAAACGTCAATTTGACCAGTTGTTGCAAAATGAGAGAGATGAGTACATTTGTCACTTTTGTGATGAAAGTGGTGGAGACCTAAAACAAGAATTAAATGCAATCAAAACACAGCTTAGCAAGCTCAATCAGCTGGATGAGTTACAAACAACAATGCAGTTTATGTCAACAAAATTTGATGACATACTTAAAGGTATTCAAGAAAACAAGAAAAAAATAGATGCTGTACAAAAGGAGAATAAAAATTTAAAAAAAGAAATTGCTGATTTAAAAACTTCTGTCAAAATGTTAAATGATCAAAGGGTAAAAAATGATTGTATCATTAATGGGTTGGAATGCAAGGACGATTCAGATTGTGTTGAAACCTTAGTGAAGTTTTTGGATGATTTTGAAGTAAAGATACAGCCAGCTGATATTGATGAGGCATATTTCTTGAGAAACAGAAATAAAACAAACAATGCTGAAACTAAGAAATCAGATAAAAACAAACAAACTATGATCGTAAAGTTCAACAATAAAAGAGCTAAACTAATGACTATGTCAATAAAAGCAAAATTAAGGGAAAGTGAAAATAAGACTGTATTTATCAATGATTTTTTGAGTAAGGAAACTCTTTCTTTGCTTAACTATGCCAAGAGCTTGGAAAAAGTTGGATATCGCAGAATATATGGGTTAACTGGCCGTGTTTATGCTAAACGAAGCGAGTTATCGAAACCAAAACTCATTAAAAATTTTGAAGAAGTAGATAGTCTATTGCTAGAATCAACCACAAATAATACTCGCAGATCTCTACGTCGTAAAAGTCCTACAGTAGATGTTCCCGATGATAGTGATAATGATGTTCACTCACCGTTTATGTCACCTGCTTAATACTTATTAACACTTTGTTCAAATTTTGTATATTTTGATATTTTATTTATTTAATCATGAATTCAAATCAATATTTTCATTCTTTTTTGTGTTACAAATCATTTTTAAAAAGTCAAAACAAATCTTATTTATCCATTATATCAGTAAATGTTAGAAGCATTTCGTCCCTTACAAAGTTTAATAAATTCAAAACAATAATTTCTCTTTTCCCAAAACTACCGGATATTATTTGTATTCAGGAAACTTGGTTTGATAGTAAATTGGTACAACTTTACAAAATTCCAGGATATAGCTCAGTTCACTGCTGCCGATCAGATGGTTACGGTGGTACGTCCATATATGTTCGTGATAATATACTGTTTTCTGTTGAAACCTGTGAGAGTAAAGATTATATTGAGTCTATAATACTAACTATTCAAATCCAAAACATAAATAGGAAACCAGTAAAGCTTATCTCATTTTATAGATCGCAAAAATGTAACTTTGAGAAATTCTATGAATATTTTGAATCTTGTCTTATTACTATGGCACAAAGTCCATGTATATTTGTTGGTGATACGAATGTGGATTTTCTGTCTAATCCTCTTGCTCTTGATTTAACTGATCTTTTTCGATGTTACGATTTTAAAAACTGTCATACTATTATTACTCGACCTAGCAGCGGTACCTCAATTGATAATGTGTTTAGTAATCTTGAATCGGAACTAAAAATAAGTTCTATTGAATGTGAATTATCGGATCATAACTTAATCAATATCAGAATTGATTCACCAGTAAATACAAAAGATTTTATAGAAACTGTCCGTTATCATTGTAATTATGATTACGTTAGAGAAAATCTTAGCCGTACTTTGTCAATATCAAGTTTAACTGATAATCCGAATGATGACACTTCCCATTTGATAGATTGTGTAGCAAATGCCGTTACTAGTTCAACAGTGATAACTAGGACTAAGAAGGATTTGAAATTAGAATTAACACCATGGATTAATGGAAATTTACAATCCCTTATGGAGTACAAAATAAAGCTTTTGAAAAAAAGGAAAAAAGTGCAAAATAAAGGTGATATTGAAATCTGCCTTAAGAGAGTTAGCAAAATAATAAAAATAGCTATTAAAGAGTGCATGAACAACTATTATACAGAAAATTTGAGTAAATTGAAGGAAAATCCCAGAAAATGTTGGAAATTTTTAAATAAGACTCTTGGGAGAAGTTCTGAATCTGTAATAAATATAAGGAATGATGAAGGTCGAATAATTTTAAATGATAATGAAAAAGTTGAAATTTTCAATCAATATTTCTTAAACTCTGTGAACAATTTGGTTAGTGAAATTGATTACAATTCCAGTGATCATTGCAATGCTTTACGATCTTTAAGATACACTCGAAAGCAATTAAGTTTAGACCATACTACTGAAAATGAGGTCTATGATTTATTTACTCATTTAGATTTAAATAAAATCCCTGGATATGATGATATAACGTCGAAGTGTGTTTTTGAATGTAGAGATCTTCTAGCACCTTTATTAGCAAAAATTTTAAATTCTTCAATAAGTCAATCAATATACCCTGATGTACTTAAAATTCATAAAATTATTCCAATCCCTAAGGAGGTTCATAATAATACAGTTGATAAATTTAGACCTGTTGCAGTTTTGTCTATCATAGACAAAATTTTTGAAACGATTTTGCATAGTCAATTATCTGAATTTTTAGAGAACGAAAAATTAATATATCCAAATCAATATGGCTTTCGTAAAGGTTGTGGTACAGATGAAGCTGTGGTTAACGTGGTCAATTATATATGTGATGGTTTGGATAGAGGTTTCAGTGGAGTTGGTGCTATTTTTTATGATTTTTCCAAAGCTTTTGACCTTGTAAATCACTCAATATTGATTCAAAAACTAAAATTTTATGGTGTAAGAAGTAGAGAATTAGATCTTTTCAAAAGCTATTTGGAAAATAGAAAGCAATATGTGCAGATTAATAACTGTAAAAGTTCAATTGGTAATGTAGTGTATGGAGTCCCTCAAGGAAGTGTGTTAGGTCCTTTATTGTTTAACATTTATCTTAACGATATCAACAACTTGGGGCTAAGTGGAAAAATCTTTATGTATGCGGACGATTTATGCTTACTTTATCCATATAAAGAAAATTTAGTTTTGAAAATACATGCTGAACGTGATGCAGCACTAATTTCAGAGTTTGCAAGATTAAATAAATTAGTCCTAAATCCAAGTAAAACAAAACTTATACGATTTAGACCTCAACCTAATAGAAATATTGAAAGTGCAATATTTTTGGATGGAAAAGAAATTGCTGAAGTTGACTCTATAAAGTATTTAGGTGTTGTTTTTCAAAATAACTTGTCATGGCAAAATCATATTCAATACGTTCGATCGAAAATATCCCCAGCACTAGGTATCTTGTTTAAACTTCAGTATAAACTTGATGAAAAGACAAAATTAATAATTTTTCAAGCCCTTATTCAAAGTCATCTAAACTACCTTACACTTGTATACGGGTTTAAAAGAAATTCCGATTTAAAATCTCTACAAATTGTTCAAAACAAATCGCTAAAGGCTGTTTTCAATCTTCCACAATTGTATTCAACTTTATCGCTTTATAAAGATGTTGCTAAAAATGTATTACCAATTCATGGTATATACAAAATGCAGTTATTAATATATGTTTATAAAGTCATTCATGGAATTGGACATCATACAATCAGTTTTTCAAGAAATCAAACTATGTTTAACACAAGAAATAATTCGAACTTAAGACTTGCCAGATGTCGACTAGAAACCACTAAGCAGAGAATCGAATATATCGGTAGTTTTGAATATAATAATTTGCCTCAAAGTTTAAGAGATTGTTCATCAATTTCGTCGTTTAAAAATCGACTTAAAGATTATTATTTACTTAATATTGAAATGCTTCTAA
Source organism: Eustalomyia histrio (assembly GCA_949748255.1). NCBI lineage: Eukaryota > Metazoa > Arthropoda > Insecta > Diptera > Anthomyiidae > Eustalomyia > Eustalomyia histrio. Next base: position 96,152,880 of record OX456523.1, on the reverse strand, counting down.
TATAAATTAATCAGTAATATTTAATTTTTTATTTTATATTTTTATTTTCTGAAATAATTTTTAAAAAAGTATTCTAATAATTATATATTGATATAGTTGCCAACGTTGTCTCAACAAAGTCCTAGTGACGCTGAGACCTTAAAATAATGTATTAACTTAATTATGAATTAATAAATTACAAAAAAAAAAAAAAAAAAAAAAAAAAAAAACCTTCGAAAAATACTCTCTTGCCAACTGCGGTGATACAAATAGAGGTCAGGGGATAGATTTTTAATTCGCGTACATTCCTTGATACCGGTTCCGATAGAACCTATATATCCAAGAGACTGCAGCAGCGACTTATGCTCCTAACTGAGAGCAGGAACTTTCGAATACGGGGTATGTTAAGCACCAATTCTGTCTGTCATTTGACTTTAGTGTCACATAAGTATAACCGGAGTGTAGAGGTTAGGGCACTCGTTGTGTCCAAGATTACGGAGACATTGCCTAGTTTTTTCATATCTAAATCTGCCTGTGATTTTGACGATATAAGGGATCTCGAATTGGCGGACCATAATTTTTATATACCTGCCCAAATCGGCTTATTACTTGGGAGTAATTATATTCCTCAACTATTTCTTGACGGCACCCGCATTGTTGGCAGGTCTCTTTTGGCCCAGTCCACTATTTACGGCTGGATAATTACCGGACCTATAACACTCCGATCTTTCTCTACGTTATCGACTGAGTGTACGGAATTCCCTGAAGATCCACTCGGGGATCAACTGAGAATGTTTTGGGTTCAAGAAGAGCTGCAGAAAAGGTGTCTGGTTTCAGAAAAGGACGAATATTGCGAAAGAATGTTCCAAAATTCGACCACCCGCAACGCAGATGGTCGTTACAACGTCAAGCTCCCTTTTAAGTCGAGTTTTCCTCGGAATTTGATCTCGGTAATTCTCGATCCCTGGCCATGGGTCAATACCGTTGTATGAAATATTCTTTAAGGAGTAAACCCGAACTTTCGACAACCTATCAGAAGGTTTTGCGGGAGTACCTCGATCTTAATCACATGGAACTGACAACTTCAAGGGAGACATCCAATGACCGGTCATGCGGTAATTAAGCCCGAGAGCCGAACTACTAAAGTAAGGGTCGTTTTTAATGCCTCCAAGTGCACAACTTCAGGAAATTCACTGAACGACGTTCTCCACGTCGGACCCACCCTTCAAGCAGACCTCATGACCCTTATTTTGAGATGGCGACTTTATCGATTTCTTTTTAACGGCGATCTTGAAAAATGTACTGCCAGATATTAATTATCTTAAAACAGTTACCTTTGGGATAAACTGAGCCCCCTACTTAGCCATTAGGACACTCTTTCAATTGGGTAGAGATTACCAGGATGCTTATCCTCAGGCGGCTTACATTTTGCAAAAGGAGACATATGTCGGATATACTCTCATACCAACCGCTCTGGTGTCTTTATCTCAGGTAATTGCACTTTTGCAATCAGCAATGTTTTCTCTGAGAAAAATAACCTCAAACTGTAAGGAAATTTTGGAGTCGATACCCAAGGAAAACATGTTGGACTCGGATTTTTTAAAGTTTCAGGAAACTAGTTCCACAAAAACTCTGGGTATACAATGGAATGCATTTTGCAATGAGTTCTCGTATAATGTAGTACCACTTCAGACCTCATTCTCCGTGACAAAGAGGCAATTTCTTTCCGCCGTTTCGAAGCTTTTTGATCTCGCAGGTTGGATCTCCCCTATTATAATCCAAGCAAAAATTATATTGCAAAGACTTTGGGTAGAGGGCACGGGCTGGGATGAGAGCGTAAAACCCAGCACTCTTCTAGAATGGAACAAATTTGTCGACAGTTTAAACTTGATCCCTAATCCAAAGATTCCGCGTTGGATCTATAATGCTCCCTCATTATTAATACAAGGTCATGGGTTTTGCGACGCCTCTGAGCGGGCATACTGTGGAGTGATTTATTTTCGTGTTTAAAACGAGAATTGTGTTTGTACCTCTTTTTTTTTGTTTCAAAAACAAAAGTTGCGCCAATTGACCCACTAAGCCTTCCTCGACTAGAACTTTGTGGCGCCGTTCTACTTTCAGAGTTGGCCAAACAAGTTCTCTGTTCAATGCCTTTATGGAATTACGAGTTGTATTTATGGTGTGACTCCTCCACAGTATTAGGATGGCTGGACAAACCCCCTACCACCTGGAAAACATATGTGGCAAATAGATCGGCACAGATAATTCGGAATGTTGGAAATGTGACTTGGCGTCATGTCCGGTCAGCTGACAATCACGTGGGTGTGGTGTTGAAGACCTCATGAATAATTCATTGTGGTGGTTTGGACCATAATGGCTTCGTAAATCCCGCGAAGATTAACCAGAGTCCAAGCTCGTAGAGGAGAGTCCGCCTGAGATGAAAACGCAGGCACAAATATTTCATTTGTTTGCCGACGAATAAGATGTGTTGCAATCTTTTTCAAAATGGAATCGCGCGTTGAGAGTATTTACGTATGTGTTCCGATTCTATAGGGCCGTTCAGGAGCGGCAAAAGAAAGACAGTCCCTCAAATGGTTGTAATCTTTTGTCTATTGAAAGGGGTATTTCTCCGGCAGAGGCCATAAAAATAATGATAGACAGCTCCTCCCAAATTTATCATAAGGAATTCCAAAAAACTAGGAATAAATTGATTTCCTTAACACAGCAAAGGCATTATAATCCTGAATACTTTTCCCTAGTAAGATCAAAGAAAGTTATCAAAAAAAAGTCCACTATACCCTCCCAATCAATACTTAGATAATCACGAGGTCATTAGAGCAAATGGTATAATTTCCAACTCCGCTCTACCATTCATTGAACGCCATCCCATAATCATCCCTGCGAACTCAAAATATTGTGAACTTCTTATACTGTTTACACAAAATCTTCTTATGCATGCCGAAAACAATTTTTTATTAAGGGTAATCCGCCAAGAATATTACATTTCGAGACTTAGATCGAAAATATGGAAGTGCATTCGCAGCTGCAAAACTTGCTTAATGACGGCACTCCCGTCCGCTACAAGCACATTTTCTCTTCCCTTTTGTATTACCGGGTTAGACTTTGCCGGCCCTTTTTCCACTAAAACCTCTATCCTTCGAAATGCTCCTTACCACAAAATCTACGCCTGTATATTTGTATGCTTTAACACCAAGGCTCTATACTTAGAATTTTTTTAAGATCTGACTTCTGGTTCCTTTCTTGCGGCTTTTACTAGGTTTGTAAGACGTCGAGGTTTATCGCACAAGAATTTCGGCAATTTGTTCAACTGACATCCAAGAATGTCTCCGAAAAGTATTCTTCACATGGTTTTAAGTCGTCATTTATCCCTCCGAATGCTCCACACATGGGGGGTCTGTGGGAGGCGGGCGTTAAGTTCTTTAATATGCACTTTAAAAAAGTGGTTCAGAATCAAAAGTTTACTTTTGAAGAATTTAACACCCTTTTGACGCGTATAGAAGCGGTCTTAAACTCGCGCCCGCTTTCCGCTATGACAGATGATTCAAATGAGCTATTAGCGTTGACTCGTGGACATTTTCTGCGAGGCACACCGATCATAGCGTTCCCCGAACCTCCCACAGGGAATACTAACATACGAAATCGTTGGGAAAGGTTAAAATCATTAATCAATTTGCCCAACGCTGGAAGGATGAGTATCTTAAGGAACTACAAAAAAGATACAAATGGCAGAATTTGAAGGAAAATGTAAGAGTGTTAACCCGTTGTTATAAAGGACGATTTGTTACCTCCCTGCGGCTGGAGACTGGGGCGCATAACGAGAGTTCATTTGGCCACGATTGTCTGGCCACGATTTTTGCCGACATAAGAACCCAGGTGGGGATAGTTAAGATGTGTGTTCTCCCTTTTGAGGACCCATGCGCCTGTGAATAAAACGAATAGTTCATAATATCTTTTATACTATTTTTCATCTCGATAGCTCACTTACACGTACACTTATCTCTATCTTGAATTTTTATTATATTTGTTTTCGTATTGTGTCTCATTATGTTGGTCTTTTTCCCAGGGTTCCAAGAGATGTCCATCTTAATCAATGCCGGGTATGCAAGAAGTTGCATTCTACGGTTTAGCCAAAGATTTCTCGCTATGCCCATAGAACTACGTCGGCGAGCCGTCCATAGGCACGGTTATTGTGCTAATTTTTTAGCCCGTTCGCACTCCACACCACAATGTACCTCTGTCGACGTTTGCCAACGGTCCAGTGTGGACGGGACCACCATACATTATTACATCTAACAGCATCAGAAGTTGCAAGGGGTTCCGAAAGACAACATGATCGTTCTCGTCAAAAACTCCAAAGACCAGATCAACGAAGACCAGATCACCAATAAAGTCTACCACACCGGCAGAACCAGCAATCACGTCAAAAAAATCGTAGCGGTGGTCGTCAGCAAAACCACCATTTGGACGTGGAAATAAATACAAGGCGAACCCATACATTTTTAAATCATCCGTCTAATGCTCGTAAAATTCAGAATGTAGTAAAGACATTGCAGCAACTGGGAAACGACTTTTTTAAACGAACTAACTAACCGCACGGCTAATGCAACGTACCTGGTAAAATTAAATTTTACCATATTATATATGTATTTCTTTTATTTATTTATATTGAATCTCTGAAGTACAAAATTTAATAATAACACATTCTTCTTTTTTATGAATACATTATATAATTTTCAATACCAAACTTTTGTATCTAAGTATTCATTCACACCCTTATTTGATATTTTACTGAATGAATCATAATGAATTAGTTTGGCCTTACCGTCCAAGGGCCCCCAGTATGTTTAAAACACTTTAGATTAATGTAATTTGTAATTATAAAAATATTTTATTTGTAAGTTAAGTATTTTACGTATTTAAATATTTAAGTACTTCCAACTCGGGATAAAAGCACTTATACAAGTTTTAGCATTTGTATATATATTTTAATGACATTTATTTCATTTTTAAACCATGATTTGCTTCGAAGTCATCGATTGATATCTGGTCTCTTTTTTGGTGGACATCGCAGCAGAAGGTATACACTCTACTCTAATATCACTTAAATTTATTGAAGTAAAATAAAGTAAGTTTTTTTAGAATAAGTCGCTTAACTTTTTTATTTTCAATAAGGACAGCTCATATATGGGACTCCCCCTTGTTCTTCAATTAAATATTAAAACTTAAGTCCAACTCTTTTCCCCTCAATTTCCAAACCCGTTTACGAATTAGAAAAAAGTTTGTTTTTTGGCTTTCGTTTGGCAAAATTCTATATTTCCTAACCGTAGTTAAAACCCTTTTCCTGATACTACGACTCACCTGCCTATTATTCTCGTGAGTTAGTTAGAAATATTTGCTAAACCTTTTCGTTCCCATTTCACGAATTAACCTGACTCACCTTTGGGTTACTTCAGACCAGCTGTCATACTCCGACCCAGGGAATAGTGTCGCTTTAACTCTTAAAAAAACTTGTCTATGCCATCAATCGTTTTCGGTTCTCGACACCTACGGAAACGATTATACTGATCATTAAAGGAAGCAGACCTTTAATAGACCCAACCACCCCTGAATTTTCCCTGGCTGGAAAACAAAACTGCATTACATGTTTAAACAGTTATTCTCTGTTTTTTATATATACAAACTCAACATAAAATTAATTATGTTTAATAGGAATAAGGCGTTCAAAATTTTTATTACATAAATTAATAAGTATTTATAAGTTATATGTAGATATATATTTTATATATTCAAGTTATTCGTCGCTATAATCAGTATCTGCATGACAATACATATCTACCTGTGGTTCTATATATTCTTCGTTATTATTATCATCATAATCATTTTCTTGCTTAACGCAACTCTCGATAAACGCATCTCCTCGATTATTGCAACTTGTAAATTGTTTGCATTGTTGACTCAGTTAACGCAACTTTTCTTAAAAAAAAACTTAATTATCGCAACTTTCCTCCAAAAAAAAAAAAAAATCAGTTTGTTTTTGTTTTATAAATAAAACTTTCAATACAAGAAAAAGTGATATTCTTAATAAATTTGATCGAAAATGTTGACATTACTCCAGCGTTTCCTAAAATTAAATGTCAGAATGCTATTGATTCTTTTAACATTTGTCTTCAATGGGCCGAGGAAAATAGAATAGCTGCTAACGTTGTTGTAACAGAAACTTCGTAGTTTTGGGAACAATGATTGCCCAAAAAATCCTCAATTACTTCCTTCACCGCAATCCAAGCATCCAATTCTTCTTTATTTAAAGTATTGTCGAACACTTGGTTTTTCATCAGTTTTTTAATATCAGTTTTTTAATTGAGCACTCCTGAAATAGAAATTAAAAATAAAATTACAACTTTTTTATCAATCATGTGTTTTACCATACCATTTCTAAATTTTTCTTCGCTTCTTTTTGGAAAGTTAAATTTTAAACTCATATACACTTCATCACTCTTGGCAACGGTTTTAATAAAATTTTTTACCACTCCAAGCTTTATATGAAGTGGCGGGTGCAGAAATTTTTCTTTTGTTACCAAGGGCTTCCGAAACATGTTCCAATTTTTCACAAATAAAGCACATCCGTTTGATGTACCCACTTTGGAGACCGACGACTTTAAGGTCACAGCATATGCGCCACTTATGTTTATTATAGTCAACCATATTCAAAACTGATTCCAATGCTTCGTAGGTTTCCTTTGTTTCAGTGGTATAAGTAATTGGATTATAAGAAATTGAATTAGTTATGTGGAGTAACACTGCCTTTAATCTATATTTTGAAGTGTCAATAAAAATTCCCCAGTAATCTGATCGATAGTTGATTTCCATATCATCCATTACAACAAACATTGTTTGTAGTGTTGCATCACGGTTTCGATATCCTGTAACTTTTACACCAGATTCCAATAGGTTCTTAGAGTTCAAAAATGACGCCAGCTCTTCAGATTTATGTTTTGATAGATCCAATTTTGCAACAATGAAATCCAGCTCGTTTTGGTTAATGAGAATAGAATTTAATTCAGGTAAATATGTATCATAAGATTATCACTTATTTGAGAGTATGTTGGGGCAACGGTGGACTGAATAACCCACTCTTCGGAATTTCGGCACGGGACGATCTTCCGAATTCTCACTTCTATACACTTTCTTTGATTTTAAAATTTGAATGAAACGCGATAGACGTTTCTTCCCGAAAAATACATATTAATAAAAAAATAATTTACTTAAGCAATGGCCTACTTTGCTCGAGCAAAAAAAAATATATTTTTATTGAAATTCAAATTATATGTTTTGTACATTTACAAGTAATAAATAAAAAAATAAAGTTGGACAGTAAAGTGATAAAATGAAATTCACTATTGTCATGATTTACCATCGTTGACTGAATTTTTCTTTAAAATTTTCTGCTGAACATATTTGCCGAACATTTTAACCCTCTAAACGCCAGTTTGAGGGGACTTTTTTAGTATATATCCAAAAATAGGTCTTAAAGCATCCCTTAAACGGGACAACAGAAGGTTAAAATATTCTACTAAAAAATCGCCATGAAATTTCATTGAAGACATCTGAACACAGAATTAAGCTCAGAAGAACGTTTATACTGGTTTTTAAGTCTTATATTGTACAGTGGTGGCCAAAAAAATGAAAACTTTAAATGGGCATAAATCTTGACTTCACCCACACAGCACCAAACCCTTGGGGGGTTTTACTATACTTCCCCAATACATTCGTCTGATCTAGGAATCATCGACACCTACAATATCTAGGTATGTATGTTTGTAAGTGTGTGTATGAACGTATGTAAATCACAGCCTATAAACAACCCTGTAGGAAGCCTGGGGTCAAGTGTCTACAAGTCACCACTTTTGTCGACTATTTTGGGTGACTTTTTGGTGACATGTCCACAAAGCGTCTATACTTTTTACATTCCTTTTTGCAGCTGCAAAGCTGTGCTTGTTTTTTATTTTTTTTTTTTATACCCTTCACCATAGGTGGAAGGGTATGTATAAGTTTGTCATTCCGTTTGTAATTTCTACAATATTGATCTTAGACCCTATAAAGTATATATATTCTGGGTCCTTATGAAGAGCGAAGTTGATTTAACGATGTCCGTCTGTCCGTCTGTCCGTCTGTGTGTTGAAATGGGTTTTCCGAAGAACCCAGACATGATGAGGACTTGATTCTTTTTTATTTCTGTTACATGTGATCCATTTCTGTTTGCTATTAAAAATCAGACAGATCGGTTAATAAATGGCTGAGATATTAGCAAAAAACCAGGACTACCTCTAATTTTTCCAGTAAAATCCCTTTGTTCACAATGTAACACAGTGAAGACACGGTGATTAGAGCGCCTTTTTTTTACGGCCTTTTAGAAAACTACGTGAAAACTACTATTTTAATAGGCTATAAAAGCAACTGCGCTATAAAAAACTGTAGGTGAAACAACTGTATGACAATTATTCTGTCTCTCTTCCTTGCGTCTGATTTTCCAATTCGTCAGCTTATTATTGGTTTGGCCCAATCACCATTTTTGTAATAATAGAGGCGATTGGATTATATATAATATCAATATCCTCTTTCTAATTCTGAAACCCGTTTTTCGATATCTGGCATCATAACTGAGATAACTAATATCAACTTTGATATAAAATTAAGAATGAAAACCATTTTCATTGTTTTTCTTTTAAATCTTTGGGCAAACTAATAATAAGCTGACGATTAATTAAATGTGCTTTGTGAGTGTGTTTATTTGCTTATACATTTCACAGATCATATAAATATGAAACTTTGTTGTATGTATTGTTCTTCTGAATACTGAGATAAAATAAAAAAAATACATTAATTATGTGCAAAAATGCTATAAAAACATAAAACAGTTTTTGTTATTACAATATGTAACCCAAGTATAAAATTTGTTGTGAGTTTGTACTAAGTTTATGAAACAATAATTTTAGTAAATACAGTCATGTTGCACTTCTATGGTATCTCTTTGATATTTTTGGCGATCATATGTTTTAAACCATGCTGTGTAGTTGTTCACTTTTACACATTATTTTTTTGTATACATTGTTTTTAAATCTCTTTCTCGCCTAGGACATGAAATACAACAACAACCCTCACCATACGGTTTTGGATCACTCGTTTGACAGCTGTCACTTTTGACATCACTGGTATACCCTGTGCCTTTGTTTAATATGTATGTAGAATTTTGAGCATAACAACACATCCATGTGTTAAAATTCTTTTCTTTCATCTCCACCTTTTATACACAAACAACACACATACAAAGATTTGTCATTTAAATAAAAACCAAACAAATCTCTAATTAACGAAGACTTTTATATATGTACCTCTATTGACGATGATTTTGTGTGAGCTTCAATAGCTCAGTTGTCTAGACGCTGTGTCACAAATACTTTTTTTTTTCTCTAAGGCCGTGGGGTTCGAGGTTCAAATCTCGGTGAGGTCAATTCACTTTTTTTTTGTACATTTTTTTTTATTATTTTCTTAAGACTTTTTTTTTGCTTATTTTTGTTTTTTTTTTTAACATTTAATAATTAATTTATATAAAATTTTATATTAATAATTAAAATTCTTTTCTTTCATCTCCACCTTTTATACACAAACAACACACATATAAAGATTTGTCATTTAAATAAAAACTAAACAAATCTCTAATGAACGAAGACTTTTATATATGTACCTCTATTGACGATGATTTTGTGTGAGCTTCAATAGCTCAGTTGTCTAGACGCTAAGGCCGTGGGGTTCGAGGTTCAAATCTCGGTGAGGTCAATTCACTTTTTTTTTTACATTTTTTTTTTTATTAGACTTTTTTTTTTTTGCTTATTTTTGTTTTTTTTTTAACATTTAATAATTAATTTATATAAAATTTTATATTAATAATTAAATAATCCATAAATAGGCTAAAAACATCAACATTTTTATAAAAACCCTCTGATACAAACAAAATACAAACGTTTTTATACCTTTCACCACAGGTGGAAGGGTCGCGGGTTCGTTAAGATTTTTTTTTGTTTATTTTTTGTTTTTTTTTTACATTTAATAATTAATTTGAATAAAATTTTATATTAATAATTAAATAATCCATAAATAGGCTAAAAACATCAAAATTTGTATAAAAACCCTCTGATACAAACAAAATACAAACGGTTTTATTTCTATTTTTTGCTCCGATTTAAAAGAATTTATAAAAAGATTTTTAAACCATTTTATTTCTCACATATTAAGAAAATTTTATACATAATTTACCTTTGAGTGCAACTATTTTAGGTCATAACTTATAATAATTTATAGAAAAAATTATAAACTATTTTCCTTCAAATTTTTAAAATTAAGCTAAAGAAATTACAAATATTTCTAATAAAAAAGCGAAATAAAATCCTAAATGCAAATTTGCCAGCTAAATCAAACTATTTTGTAGAAATAAAACACATGCAGTTCTAGTGATTTCTTTTAACGATTTGTTGAAATTCTTTTCTTTCACCTCTTAACCTTTTATACACAAACAACAAACACTATTCTAGAGCTGTATTATGACCTATGGATACGTCTTATATAGCAAAAGATCGAAAATCTTTAGTATAACATATTTGCTGAAAAACTCGGAAATATCGGTTCAGATACAAAAAAGTTATGCCCAAAACATACATTTTTTTAAAATACATATTTTCTGGAACCATAAATCTTCCCGAGTCCAAGTTTTATCTCCAAACTAAATGGTTAATTTCCTCTTGAAGGCGTCCGTATATAAATCTGTCCATTTCATATATGTCCATATATAAACTTCAGTTTTTTCCCAACCATGGTGAAGGGTATATAAGATTCGGCATAGCCGAATTTAGCCGCTCTTACTTGTTTGTTTTATTGTTGAAAATACAAGTGCATAGCTGCATGCAAAATTAAAGTTTTTAATAAAATTATAAAGAAACATTAATTTAAAAGGTATATATACATATTTGAACAAAATATATAATGAGCAAAAGAAATTACAAAAAACTTGTGAAAAAACAATCAATTTTGTATAAAAATAAAAATAACAAGAAAAAGGCAACAATTTTTAGTGAAAATTGCAACTCTAGAGATGTTGTTGAGCCTGATGAAGATTTTACGGATCCTGTGGATGATTTTGTGCAGTCTTTTGAAGATTTGTCTACTCCAATATTAAATTTGCACGAATATTTTTTTTACTCTAATGAAACTTATAAAAAAAATTTTTATTATTAAAATATCTAATTTAACAAAATAAATGCACCTGTTTAATCTTATTTTCGTCCTAGTATGGAAATCAAGTAAAAATTTCCAAAAGTGTGGACTAGAATTACTAAATTGTACTAGTGAATCTCTGGTTCCAATGTCAACACCTAGTCAATAGTTGTGTAGATTCGCAATGACACGCACATGTGAAATGTCTACAGCAGAAAGCGTTGGCTGGGGCATAATTAGTCAGTGGTAATGGTGGCAAAGTCAATAGTAAATCAGTACAGTTTCTACAGGGAAAGAGAGCTCAAATGAAAATATAAAAACAACCACTTTTTATTATAATAATTGTTTTTGTTATTAAAATAAATAATTTAATAATAAAAAAAGCTCACTGTTTAAATACTTTTAGAAATAAATGCCGAAAATTTACACACAAATGACACCCTTTATTTTTCACTGACTTATTTAAATTTTAATTAAATTGAATTATCTTTTGTAAATAAATTAAATTATCCGTCGATGAAAACAAAAACACACCAGTACACACTACACTACGATCGTTTACAGAAAAAAAAATTGGAAAAAAAATTTAATAATTTTAAATAAAACTAATTAGTTACTTTAATTTATTTTTTATTTGCACTATATTTTTTCCTTTTTAACTTGCCAATATTGTCAAAAGCACAACACCAAAATATTATTAAAGTACGCACCTTTTTTATTTTGTTTTTCTTGAAGAAGAATAAATTCCAATTTGTTGTTGGGGATGATACAAAAGATACCACCAAATAAATTATTTTATTTCTACTTGTCAAGGAGAAAATCCGGTTCGAATGGACCAAACGTTTGCCGTAAATGCCAAATATATGGAAATACAAAGTTTGTTTTGTTTTAATTAGAAAAAAGATCTCAATTTATTTAATAAATATTTACCTTTTAATAAAATTAGCACGTAATGCTGTGATGACAGTCGAAACAAATTAGAATACTTATACAGAAAAGAGCAAACGCAGCAAACAATGCGTAAAAGGACCGTTAACGGTTTGACTCGTTAGGATCTAGATAAATACTGCCATTTATGTAATAAAAGAGGGGAGTAAAAAGAAGACTCTACCGAATAATTAACCCTACACGGATTAGGTTTGCATTTAAACACATGTCAACAAAATATTTCAAAATTTAATTGATATTTTCGGTAAATTTTATATTGTAACATATAAGTTTTTTGACCTTTTTTATTTGATGCTGGGAGCACTTTTAGACAAGAAATTTTAAAATAAAAGGTGTTTAACATGTTTGTTTTAACTTCACACACATTTACCTTACATACTTAGAGACCGATTCTAAAAAAATACAAAGCTTTCTTAAATCAAACGTAACCACATGTGTTCGCTGGGAGTTAGTGAACCAAAAGAAATCCGCTTAAAACTGAAACCATAAACAAAAGAAACACTTTTTCAGATAAGTACATATCGAAACAAACTTTTGGGCCTGGTAAAATTTTTAAATTAAAGCAAGGCACATATTCCCATGGCTTTCCCTTTAGTGTGCGAAAGAAACTACATTAAAACCCACAAATATCTAAATATCGTATCTTCGAAATTAACCATACTTTAGAAATTAAAAACTTTAATATGGCATTAGAAATGACATACATTTATATCTTTAATTATTTTAGGAATCAAAGTACATTTAAGGTTGTAATTGTGTGTATAAACTTTATCATCCCCAAAAAATTATTTTCTATCAAACACCCTCTAAAAGATATTAGATCACAAAAGTTGTCATGAATAAAAAAATAATAAAATGGGGACATTTGTGAATAATAGCAAATGATTCAAAGGAGTTCCATAGCACTTTTAAGGTTCTAATAGTTCAAAAGATACTTAAGAACAAACTTTATCATCCCTGTCTTCCAGTGTTTTGATACATATAATGTAAAAAGATAGATGTGAAATTATGGAGGTGAAAAATATTGTGTTTCACATCCAAAAAAGTGAAAAACTTTCTTGGATGTGAAAACAATTTTAGAGGTGAAAAAAAATTTTTGTGGTGAAAAAAAATTTAGTGGTGAAAAAAATTTTAGAGGTGAAAATAATTTTTGAGAATAAAAATATTTGGGGAAAATATAAAATATTATTTACTTCTAAGCGACTGGTGGAAAAATTAGAGAAAATATATTATGTACCAACCAGTCGCTACTATGAAATTGTACTAAAATACACAAATTTTTATTGAAAATTTAGAGGTACCTTCACAATTTCACTCATGACTTTTTAAGAGCAGGACCGATTTTGCTCATTTTCAATATCAAACTGCTCAAGAGGATGTCCATTAATCTAGGTAAAAGTGAGCACCCCGCTTGCGTCTTCGAGCGGTGATCGCCATTTCAACAGACAGATGGACGGACGGACATCGCTAACACGACTGAAAATCACGTAAGGATCTCGAATATATATTTTATGGGGTCTTAGACCTATATTACGACATGTTACAAACGGAATGACTAGCTAATATATATTCTCACCATATAAAGTTGAGCGTATAAAAAAAATCAAAAAAGTTCCCCCCCCCAAAAGCTTGAGCTGGATCCGCGCCTGCAATAAGACTACTTTTTGGAATGCGATTATCTCTTACTCTCATCTAGTAGTGAAATTCTAAAGCAGCAAAGATAATTAACATGTTAAAACTTTTCGTTTGAGAACTTGTATTGTTAGATTTTTTTCTGCACTTTTTATTGACATTTATTTCCGAAAATAAAAAAAAATAGTGAAAGTGATTTAGAAATCAGCTGTTTGGTATTGTTTTTATTGATTTTGAACAAAAGAAGAAAAAAATTGAAATTAATAGAATTAAAGGCTTAAGGTAAGTTCTACAAAAAAAATAAAATCTTGTTAGTGTAAAAACTAAAAATTATTCCACCCTAAAAGCAAGAGCTGGATCCGCCACTAGTGAAGGGGTTCAAATTGTATTCTTCACTTCCATGCTCAATTAACCACTATGTACGGTCTTGCGGTAGACTTTTCTACGACATTTTCTAATTTTGCAGTTATTTCTATTGATGTAATGTTTTGAGTATGTAATTAAGAAACTTTTCGGTCACTTATCTTTGTAAGCATCTGTCTTGTTTTATAATATTTAACCCTTTCGGTACCATGGTGACACCGGTGTAACAAGATTAATTTTTGGTTTTATTAAAGGACTATCAGTACAATTTGTATAAGTTAAGGGTTTTTTGAAAGAGAATTGATGGATCTTTAATATTTTTTAAAAAATTTCAAAATGGATCAAAATTATATAATTATGTTTTTTTTTTTTTGTTAATTTTCAATCGCTCTGAATTTCTACAAATTTATTTCGTTGCGATAAACCCTTTTAATATATTGCAGCAAAATCTATATTATAAAACATGATATCCCAGATTTTAAAAATTTATACTTAGTTTCCCCACAACTTTAAATTATATATTGTGACACCGGTGTCACTATGGTACTCAAAGGTAACTTTTTACGAACTTTATCGATATTGTTTTTCACAGGCCAAAAATTTTAAAATCTATTTGTAATATTAGGCGTATTTTTTGGTCTTTGTCGCTATTTTTAATTCCACCCGTTTCGAGAAGCAGTGAATTAAAATGAATCGTCAGCGTATCTTTTTGATTAATGATCACGAAATTGCACAAATTTCAATGGCATCAGACAGTGAAGATGATGAGGACAACATATGTTTGGATGATGAAGACGTAGCAATTTTAGAAATGGAAAAATAGGCTTGAATATGCCACACCGGAAAATATTGAATGTGAATCTGATTATGTTTAGGGAAAAGTGCCGAAGCTTACTTGTAAATCTGGTGATGACTTCCTAAGTGTTTACGAAGTGGTTGACCCCGATGCAGATTTTAAAAAATACTTCTCTTTATAACTGTGGAAACTAATCTATATGCCATCTAAAGTACGAGACAATTCGTAACAACGAAAAAAAAAAAAACAAGGCGGACGCCAAAGTAAAGTTTTTCTAAAAGCAGTAGCTCCAGAACATCAAATGAGCCGTGGAAAAAAACGAAAGCGTTGTCACAATTGCGCTCAAAATAACTTGCAACTTACATTTTTGTTTTGTAAAAGAAAGAGATTGTCGGTGAATAAATAATTTTGTTACCTTTTTTATATTTAAACATGAAATACATAGGGATATTTTTTGTATAAATATATAATAAACGTTATTTAAAATACTCGTTTTTGTTTATCATAAGAATACAATTTTTTGAATAAACATATATTCTAATATACATATTTGACCAAAAAATCATTTATGTTACCGAAAGGGTTAAAAAATGCTTCACGAATTGAATTTAGTTTGAGAACAAAATAGCAATGAAACTTACTACCCTTTATATTTTTACAAGCAAAACTACTATACTTTCTACAAAAATATTTACAACTTCATATTTTTTGTTCTCTATATAAATGTATTTTAGTTTTCATAAGTTTGTATTATTATTCTTTTATAAAAACAACAGCAACCACATATACAACGCTTTGTATCCATTTATCCAAAGTTTCTAGTTCGTTTTTCCGTTCTAAATTCAATTACAAAAGTGCGATCTTCATAAATCCACTTAAGTGAAATTTTAAAGCGAGCATAAATGTCATTTACACAATGCAAAAAACACATCGTCAGTATACAACGAAGAAGAATAGGATTTGAATAAGATAGCATGTACAACAGACTGGCCCTTAAAAACTATTTGTCCATTTTCTATATATTCTAAAAAGTTCCTGATAATGATTTGAGCCAAATCGGCTTAGTTAAAACCGTGTACAAGAGGATCAAAGTTTCAAACTTTCGTTCAAAATTACAAAAAAAAAAAAAATATCTTCGATAACACGTCTTAAATTGGTAACAAAACAAATACTAAAATTTAAAGTGTACCTCAAAACTCAAAATTCAAGTTTCCATTTATTTTTTAGTTTCTCACTATATGATATGGAAATTCAAACTGTAAATTATTGCAAATGATCCCTATGTCCAATTTTCGCTTTCAGTGTTTTAAAAACAGTGAATTTCAAAGACGTGATTTTTTGTACAAAATCACCTTTGAAAAAAGTTAGTAAAAATAGAAAACTCTTATAACTATTTCCACAAAAGTTGAAAAGATGAAGGACATCTTATCTTAAAGTTTTTCTATTTTAACATTACCAATAGTAAAGTAAAGCTTAGTCTGAAACTTGTTACGTTCATTAAAAAATTATGTATTGCAAAAAAGTTTATTATAATTTTTTACTGCAAATTTCCATCAAACATAACAAAATTACATCCAAAAAGAACTACTATGAGGTACACCCAGAGGAAAAGACTTCATAAATATGATAAAAAACTTCATAGATTTTCGTTCAATATAACTGTTTCATCAATACGATTAACTATTTTCACTAAGTGTAGCATAGGATACAGAGCTTTTACATATACTCGAAAAACTTTTACCAAAAACCTTTTTCTTATATTACGAAGCTACCTAAACAATAAGCAACATTATGTCAAATATCTAACCCAGTTTTCCAGTAGAGTCCAACACTGTTGATAATGAACTCAAAGTGAGATTTAAGCTTCAGCTTTTATAATAAATCCTTACTATTATCCAAGGACACATAGAATTATACCTGGACATGCCTTAAACCTCAAAATGAATTGACGGATTTTCATGAAATAAAATATTTATTTTAAATTAAAATCGTTAGCAATATAAATATATGGTGGTTTTTCCTCAATTTTGAAAACAGTCACAACTTCTTAAGAAAAATTAAATTTTTTAAGTGTAGTTAACATGTGATAGTTTTCGAGATGCAATTTTAACTTATTTTGATCTGTGTATATGACCTAAATAATCAATGAAATAAAATGTTATGGAAGAACTTATTGTACCGATTATTTTTTTATCGATCAAATTTAAAGCATAATTTCGTTGAAAATGTCTTAAGTGTGACGAATCTTATAACCATTTGCCCTACCTCTACTATTCAGGAGGACTGCACCACCTATTAAACCGACCATGCTCAGGGAACGACAACTTACGTTAAAAAAATTATAGAATCAGTTTTAACGACAGATATAGTTAAATACCGAATTTTGATTTCCGTCTTCTGTCGTTAAAAAGTTAGAGAATCGCACTACTGCTTAATAGAAACCTAATAATAAAGAAAAACCTGCCTTGCTTAATACTTAAGAAAACCTTTGCATATCTTATCTTAACAGAAGTCACTCGGCGCAAGCCCGATGCTCAGTAAAATTCTTACCTACGTAAGATCGCACAACAAGCCGACTAAGAGGCATAAGTGTCTGTCGTATTTTTGGACATTAGTCTGTTAAGGAGAAATATTTACTTTAATTCAATTGGGAGGAAGTAGTTTGTTTATGCAACTCAGTGCTATGAAAAATCGATGATCAGATAGACTTTTTCATCAGTTTGCAGAAGTTATTATATAGGGAAAATAAATATAGGGAGTGGTTGTGTTTTAAAGTTAAAAATGTGATTTTGAACACATCAAGAATTATTATTCATACCAGGACAATGTGTATATTAGACCGGTCCTTATTTTAATTTTTTCGAATTTGTATCACGGCAAGCACTAAAAACATTTCATTTGGTGTAAAAAAACACACAGGAAATTTGAGAGCGATTGGACACTTTTAAGCCGTGCCTCAAGCCACTCTTTGTTTTAGTATCAATTAATCATCAAACTACCGGTGCTAAAATACCGGCAAGTAAATAAGTGCTAAAAGTTTTATTTTATAACTTACGAATAGTTGGGTTATATTTAAGAGAAAGTACGAATTCCAACACGCCAGGATAAACACTGCATTGACAAAGTAGAAAAATTATACAATGAGTGGATATCTGTTATAACGAATCATTGTTTTCTTTGTTATGACTTCGTAAGGCGGAGTTAATATCAACATTTTGGAAGTTGTTTAAAATAACTTATTTTAAATCGGAAAATTTTCACCAGCAACTTCTTTGGATGTTCTGGAAAAGAGAGAATTATAAAGAAGACCATCCGTTTATTTAGCCGGGATGATAAGCCTCACATTTTTTAAAAACCATGGTTTTCGCTGTCGTGCTGGTATCCATTGATAAATATGAGATAGTAGGCATCTTTCAAGCCTATTTTTGTATATATTTTTAAGAATTTGAAGGGTATTATTTTAATATTTTAATATTTAATAACGTATATCAATAGTGGCCCATACATTACTTTAAACGTTACTTTTTTGATGATGAGCCCCTAGGAAATGTATGGAGCCATTAGTTTAAAGGTGATTATGTAGGTGGTTTACTTATATGGTTACGAGGATGAGAAAAGTATCGAGTATAAAAATAAATTTACATCAACAAAAATTTATTAAAAAATACAACGTGCTCATGATGGGAATCGAACACCAGTTACCAGCCGAGAACTCTACTCACTAAGCTATCGACACATAATGAATCTTTAAATAGATCTTAAAATATATTTTAATTATTACTCATGCAATACGTTATCAATGTAATGCAGAAGTACGATGGCTGGTCAATAAGTCCATGACATTTTGAATGAAACACAGGTTTTTGGATAAAAAAATCATTTTATTTTTCAACATACAGTTTGTGCAAAACTTTGTCCAACGTTTCTCCAATTTGTTTATCCCTTTCAAAAAATAAGATTTGTCGAGGTTATCAAAATAGGTTAGATAAATCCGGATATACAAACATATTTTTTCCATTCGTTTACTAGAAAATTTGTACAAAAATTTACTAAATGTCACTCGTTTACACAAATAATCCGTAAACAGAAAGAAAAAAGAGAGAATAAAGTGACAGTTCGATGTTGAGAGTTTGAAGAATTTTTTTTAGCAGAAAACACATATGATAAATTTCTGCAAATACAAATCAAAATGTTTTATAACTACGTTGTTGTATACTAATGTAAATCAATAAATATTGTAAAATAAATTGTGGAAAATATTAGAAAAACTTCTTAAATGTTCTGTTTAATATTATACATCAAGAATCCTCTTGACCAGTTATAAATTTATTTTTACATTTGGTGTTACAATCAGCTGTTTAACAAATTTTCCGTTCGCGTACTTTTTTTAGACAATTTTTTTTTTTTTTTTGAGAGAAAATTTGCTTACTCTCTGTAAGTTTGTTACTGAGTAATCCTTACTGGAATTGAATAATGCCCAGTTTTTAACTTCGCATTTAAATATCCAATTAGTTAATTGCCATTTAAATTTAAGTAGTATTTAAATACAGTTTCAGTTTTTCAGTCGTAAATGAAAATTGTTATTTATTTGCGACAAAAGTATGGTAGCACCATGACATGTCAAAAAATGAATACCCATTACTCAAAAAAAAAAAACAGCTGTGGAAAGAACTAAAAAAGTTAACTTTGATTCATTCGTTGCAGTTTATCAAATCAAAATATTTATAAAATATAGACAAAATAAATAAAAAAACGTTTAAAAAATGAAAAGAAGTGAAAATTTTAGTGGAAGTGAGGTTGAATTTGATTGGCTGCTGTAAAAAAATACAGCAACATAATTGAAAATAAAAAAACGGACAGAGTAAGTGCAGAGGAAAAATTAAATGCATGGAAAGATGTGGAGCGTGAATTTAATAGTAAATACACCAATACCTTCCGAAGCCATAAGGTTTTTAAAACCAAATATGGAAACGAAAAATCAACCGCCAAGCAAAATTTTGCGTTTGACAAAAGACAAACGTATGGTACAGGTGGTGGGCCTCCACAGGAAAAAGCAACGACGAAGACAGATGAGACAATTTTGGAGATATGCCAAGAGGCACAAATTTTAGGAAGGCCATCGAGTTATGACTGCGATGCTCATGAAAATGGTAAGTTTTACTGGTTATTATAATTTGTAACATTTGAGCATTTATTTTCTTTTTTTAGGGAACATCATTGAGTTCATCGGAAGACCCAAGTGAAGAGGATGGTGCAGTTGGTGGAAAAGTTGAAGATAGTGAAACAAGTAAGTTACATTTTTGACTATTATTTATGTTAGTTACTTATCATTTATGTTATTTGTTATTTATTTATTAATTTTTTTATTTATTTATTTTATTTATTTATTACACGGCATGGTCCAGAAAATTTAATGTGTGTGAAGTTATCCATAAAAAAGTTATCCATAGATTTTTGATGTGTGAAACTTAAGTGGAACATAGATTTTTATTAGAAAAAGTGTTTTAGAATCGTCAGACGACATACTTTGAACTTAGCCACATATGAACCTTTGACCATTCCTTGTTTCTCCTAGAAAGTGTATTCTATTTATCAGTTTGTCAAAATTATGGCTAAATTTCTATTGCCGGTTGTAGGGCACTAGGACATTTCGCCAACATGGCACGCATAGCAGCAACTCTTAAGAACAAGTAAAGTCTTTTGATATGTGCCCCATATTCCAAATCATCGGAGGAGCTGAGAAAATAATGTTGCACCATCTTGAAAATTGTTTTATGGATGAATTTGTTAAACTGATTTGAAGCACTTAAAAACGATTCGCCAATATGTGACATACCTTAAAATGATCTAGGAATCATGAAGATTCCATTGGTATGTGTCCCATCTTCCAAATCATCGGAGGAGCTTAGAAAATTCCATTTAATTTTTTTCTCAAAGTAAATGAAAAATCTTGTATTGTATTAAAATTAAAAATAAATGCATTAAACTAAAATTCACGTGTTTTCTTAGTAATTTAAATGATTTTATTATTAAAAACATCTGACTTTTTCATGTATTTTGTTAATTGCGATCCACACAAAAAACTATGGATGACTTTTTTATGGATAATTTCACACAAAAAATCTATGGATGTGTTTTTATGGATAACTTTACTTTTAATAGAGTTCTGACCATTTGTCCTCCAGTGTTATTTTAAAAAATTATTCTTTTTTTTTTGTAGTCGGTGTTACATCTTGGGCGAAGTACACTCCAAAAAAGCTTCAACATCCTTTAAATAAAGCTTTGAAAAAAGTGGAAAGTCAGGATATGTGGGCAAAAGTTCAGGCAAAATTGGATCGACAATATTTAGAGATGCAATTATTGAAAGAAAGGCACATCCTTGAAGTCGAAAAGCTTCGTCTGGAAATAGATTTTATTCGGCTGAAGATAGAAAAGTTAAAAACAGAATAGGGAAGTTTTATGTTTTCATTGTTGGTTGTTAAAACCTTTTTAATTGAAAGTACAAATCATTTTAAATGAATTTTTTTATTATATATTTTTTATTAAATGAAATATTATTTGCTTTGTTTTTTTTTTTTGTTATTAAATTAATTAAATATGTACATATGTGAATAAAAATTTTACTTCTTTTAATAAATACATTTTTTTAAGTTATAATAAATTTTTGAAATAATTATTTATTAAGTTGCGTCTTGTAGTGTTATTTGTATTGGAGTTTCTTGCTACGACATTGCTTGGTACATTGTTGACGAAATTTACAGCTGTTTCTAAATCTTCTGGTAAAGATGGAAGTTCGTGTTCCTTATTTAGGCAGCATACATTGTGTAAAACAGCAGAGGCTACAATAATAGCTTCTACTTTTTTAATATTCAAGCGAATGCCTAGGGACAAAATAGGAAATCTTCTTTTCCAAACACCATAACTTCTTTCAACACAGTTCCGTGTTCGTATTTGCGATTCGTTATATAAGTTTTCCTCTGCATTTTGTACGTTTAATAATGGAGTCATAATAAAATTTTTGTTGGGGACAGCCTTATTGTAGCTGACAGTGGATATCAGCTACAATAAGGCTGTCCCCAAATTCACAATTAGAAAATCTGGAAAAGATTTTTGAATTTTGTAGAATATTTGAATCATGTGAGGATCCAGGCCATCTACTAACAATATCCAAAATTTTTAAATTCGCATCACACATCGTTTGTACATTCATAGAGAAAAACACTTTTCGATTCCTATACAATTCAGCGTCTTCTCCACCTAAAAAATAAAAACCATTATTAACAAAGATACTTCTCCAGAACTATAATTATTCAAATATTATTTACCTGGAGATAATATTCTAACATGCGTGCAATCAAGAGCCGCCACAACGTGAGGAAATTTTGCAATGTCGTAAAAAACTTGCTTATTTTTTGAAAGCTCTTCTTCAGTTTTAGGAAATACAATAAAACGACTTCTCAGTTTAGCTATATAATGCGTAACTTTAGCAACCACGTTGGAGACTGTCGTCGTTGAGACACCATAAACATCGCCAATTGTTCTCAACATTCCACCGGTTGCGTAAACCCTTAACGTTATTAGAAGCATATGCTCCTCGCTAACAGAATGGTTCCTGAAATGAATTGGTGTTTAGAAACATCTATTTTCCTACATACATAAGTATATATGTACATGTGCATTTAACTAGTTATTACACTTACCAAGTGGTTCGGTTTTTTATATGAGGTCCAATAAGCTCAGATTTCTTCGACATGCGAAATCTTTGGTAAAACTCCATATCCCCAAAAATATTAAAATGATTGGGTCGTGTTCTTATTGTACGTGGTTTCCGTACAACTGCTGCGTTAATTGACATTTCAGCGTCACTCATATCTTCTTCATCGGAACTCATTTTAATTTCTTTTCTATTTTTTATTTTTTAATTAAATTTATTATGTTTTTTTTTATATTAATTAAACTGGTCATGCGGGAAAAACAAACTGTCAAAAGCATATGTTAAATTTTTGCAATTTGAATAGACTTTAAATGCCCAAGATTGGCCACTTAAATATGATTTTATTTTAAAGTTAAAAACTGACGTTTGTATTTAATTGGAACTTAAAGTCCAAATGGCATTTAAATACAAAGTTAAAAACTGGGCATAAAAAAAGTAAACGAATGGACCTAAAGTAACACATTGTGAAACACCATAATAACCACTACCACTACAAATATTGCATTCATATAAAAACAGAAAGACCCCAACAAACCAAAACTATATACAAATAGCTTGTAAAAAACTTACTACTATAAGCCTTAAGCATAGAAAAAAGTTGTAATTACTATTGCGAAAGGCTTATTAACAATTGTTTAACAAAGATAATTTAACCCTTGCGATTATAGAACATGCTTCAAGGAAAATAGTTTTGTGATCATGTTAAGAGTAAGCTTATTTTCCTAAGATTTTTGTAAGCTTATTAATACAATTAAATAACAAGTTTTGTCAATTATTTAGATTTATTAATAATTTTAATAAGTTATATATAAAAGAAAAAGGTTAAATAGAAGTTAAAAATAATTTACTTCTTATGGATTATGCTGCACTCAGGCTGCGCACACTCTTTTTCTCCTCTGTTCTTTTCCAGCATAGCTTTTCCGCTAATTCATCCGCTAATAATGTGCCCCTATTTATAGTCCGATCGTAACGTGTGATATATCATTGTTCTTAGAATGACAACAGCTACATTATGACAACATATACATTGAAGTGACTTCTGGAATCTCGGTTTCTACCCCCCCCCCCCCCCCCCCCTACCCCTAATTTCCATATTTAATAAAAAAAAGTTTTTTGAATTCCATGAAATTTTGTATTTTACAGTATATATTTTTATTCATTAACAAAAGAATTTTTTAATAATATAAAGAAAATTCCAAGGGATAACAAAAATAAATTGAAATAACAATTTATTAAACTTTATTAAAAAATTAGTTGATATTAGCAAATCGATTTTCATATGATAATTTTTCTGAAAAGTTACAGTTTTGTTTATTTAACTGACTTTTTTTAATATTCTAATTCCTTTTTTTATATATTACTAGTTTTAAAGCCCAATACTTCGTTATCAGTAGTTTTTAAATATAGAAATATGTTAAGAAGAAAATATTATTCTATTTTCTAAAGATTTTACTATTTAAAAAAATTTGTTTCATCTTTTGAAGTGGATGTTTAAATTTAAAGTTTTGAATTTTTTGTTTATAGGTCATTCAGGGGGGATGTGCCCAGTGTTAACTGTTTAAATATCACTTGTTCCCCTTTCCATGCCATTTCGTTCTCCTTGCCTATTATTAATTTTCACTCATTCCCATTCCATTTATTTCCCCTCGTCTGATGTTTCAATTACACTCGTTCCCTTAATTTTTACAATGTCCCAGACCAAAATTCTAAGAAATACCTCAATAATGAGTTAGCCCATACTCCAGGTAACAGATATTTAAAATTTCAGATTTTTCTCTTTGAACCACCATTTTTACCATGTACCTAACTAAAATTCTAAAATATAGCTGATAAATGAATTAGCACATCCTCCAGTTAAGACACATTTAAAATTTTAGCTTTCCGGCTAAATCGGAGGGGGCAGCACGTTAAGGAGGAGACAGTTCACCTTTTTCCCCTCCCCGTACAAATTTCCAAAAATCCGACCAATTTGACAGTCTGCACTGTAGGAGAAACCTTTGCACCAAATTTCAACTTCCCAGTTTTGGCAATATTAAGAATTTTTCCCTTTTCTGTCCCTCCCCGTTGGATTTTCCAAAAGTTACGTCCTAACTGTTATCTAAAGTGGATATGGAGCCTGCATACTAAATTTCAACTTCCTAGATGTAACGGAATTTGCACAGGCTGTTAAGGGGGAGACTTCATCGATGAGTTAGCACATACTCCAAGAAAAGCATATTTAAAATTTCAGATTTCTAGCTATAGGACTTTGGGCAGGTCGTGAAAGGGATTTTCCCAGAAGGAATTTCCAAGAACTTCGTATCAGCGAATGTCTACGCCGCAGGGAGAACCTACATACCAAACTTCAGCGTCCTACCTCATGCCATTTGGGCTGGGCGATGTTGAATGATACAAATAAATATTTACAAATTTACACATTTTTATATTTGCCCATTTGTACAATTACCCATTTGCACATGTGCATATTTACAAATTTGCACATTCACATTACCATCAAACTATCGATCCATCAATCTTTCAAACAATCAATCCAACAAACAATTAAATTTTCACTTTTGCACATTTGCACTTTTGCAAACTTCCACATTTTTACATTTGCACATTTGCAAATATACACCTTTAAAAATTTGTACTTTTGCAAATTTGCACTTTTGAAAATTTGCACATTTACAAATTTTCACTTTTGCAAATTTGCCCTTTGCGAATTTTCAAATTTGTACTTTTGCATATTTGCAAATTTGCATATTTGCGAATTTGCACATATGAACATTAGCAAATTTCAAGATTTTCACATATGCAAATTTTCACTTTTGCACATTTACATTAGAGGAGGAATCTGTTTATGAAATATTAACTTCCCAGCTCAAGCGGTTTCACCAGGCCGTCATGGGGGCGAATCTGCGCCTTTTTGCCCCTCCGCATTTGATTTTCCAAAAGTCACGTCTTATCTGTTATCTACGCTGAAGAAGGAACCTGCATACCAAATTTTAACTTTCTAGTTTCAGCAGTTTGGGCAGGCCGTTCGGGAAAGACTTTTCTTCTTATTGCATCTCTCAGTAGGAAAATCCAATAAATCAAACTTGGGTGCATATCTACGCTGGAGTGGGAACCTATGTACCAAATTTGAACTTCCCAGCTCTAGCGGTTTTGGCAAGTCGTCAAGGGGGAGAATTTGACCCTTTTTTGCACCCCTTATTGGATTTTCCAAAACTGACATCTTAGCTGTTATCTACACTGGAAAAAGAGCCGGCATATTAAATTTCAACTTTCTAAGTCCAGCGGTTTCGCCAAGCCGTTAAAGGGGACATTTCATCCTTCTAAATCCCATTTTTACCACGTTCAACTTCCAAGTTCTAGCGGTTTTGGCGGGCCGTCAAGGGGGAGAATTTTACCATATTTTCCCCACCCCCTTTGGATTTTCTTTAATCACGTCTTCGCTGTTGTCTACACTGAAGAAGGAGACCGCATACCAAACGGTTTGGGCAGGCCGTAAAGGGGGAGACTTTTCGCCCCTTTCGCGCCTCCCAGCAGGAATTCCCATAAATCCCACTTGAGATGTCTACGCCGAATTGGGAACCTAAGTACCAAATTTCAACTTTCAAGCTCCAGCGGTTTTGACAAATCGTCAAGGGGGAGAATTTTCCACAAATCCCGTCTGCTGTTACTGGAGAAGGAATCTGCATACCAAATTTCCTCTTCTTTCAGGCCATTAAACCCCATTTTTACCACGTCCCTTACCAAAATTCTAAAATTTACCTTATCAAGGAGTTAGCACATATTCCCAAGAAGGCATATTTCAAATTTCAGGTTTCTAGCTAAAAGGGTTTAGCCAGGACGTGAAAGGGGAGTTTCTCCCCTCCCCGAAGGAATTTCCAAAACCCCCGCCCCTACATACCAAATTTCAGTCTCCTACCTCTTGCGGTTTGGGCTGGGCGATATTGAATGAGTGAGTCAGTCAGTCAGTAACGTTATTCCTTTATATATAGAGAATATAACATCAATTATTTTTTTTTTAAATTGATGTAATTTAAATTAAACCAATTTTATAAATAAATTTAAATTTTGGTGAGACTCCAGCCGGCTATACTGTTCTCGACTTCTTATTTTATCAAAAATATACCCCATGCGGATTCGCTAACAACTCGCACAAAGTGTTCGGTATTTTGCGAATGACATGTATAACTAATCTTTGTATAACAATAACAGAAAAATACTTATTGATAACACAGTGCAACACATAAATTGGTTCCTCTTTCGTACCCGGTTTTTTTGAAGTGTATATCGAAACTAAAAAAAATCCGCAACGGACTTGGCCAGATTACATCGAAATTTTTTTTTATGGACACCCTAAGTTTTTGCACCCAAACATGATTTTTTTAAAAAAGGAAAATTTTTATGGAATCCATATATCATAAACCGTTCGGAATTTTGTTTTTATGTCTTTGGCAAAGTTGTAGATCCAAACCAAAGCAAAAAAATTCTCACATGGACCGACCCAAAAAAATTGCATCCACTGCATCAAAATTGCAAAAAATTGGGAAAAAATGCTATTTTTTTATGATTTTTTCATGATTTTGTCCTGAAATGGCTTAAATACTGGGAATTTAAGAAATCTTTCTTCAGCTAAATTATATCTAACAACAATATAAACAACTCTCTAGTACATGTCATCTTAATACGAACATTCCTTAAACCTAGAAATCACATCTTTTTGCTCACACTTTTTTTGCATAGCCAATGTTTGTCGTTTCGACAAAGAAAGACTATATAGGTTAATGATTTTCTCCAATATATTACCTAAAGTTTCATAGCATTCCTTCATATTAGTGCCATATGCTAATGGAATTGAAGGCTTGTTGTTAGTTTTATGGAGCAGCACAGCTTTTAAACTTGATACTGAGCCATCAATAAACAATTGCCAGTCATCAGCAGCATACGCCATTCCCAACTGATTCACTAATCCTTCGATGTCAATGCAGTGGGTAAACGTGTTCGCTGCATCGACGGTGTAAAATGTTTGGAACTCTGTTTGACGGCTCCGGTATGATGAGGCACTAACGGTATGCTCTGTAAGCTTTCGGCGCTTCAAAAATGAGGTTAGAAATTCTGCATTCCGCTGTGATAAGTCCATCTTACGTTTTGTACGAGCGGTTTTGGTTTATCGTCGTCAATATCAGGCTCATAATCGGCATCTTGCAAATCTGATTGATTTGTGAAAGTCGTAGTGGATGACCGTGTGGACATAACATTCGGACTCGGAGGCTTAAGTTGTCTGACACCATCAGGCATTGACACCGGGAGTATGCCTGTATAAGCGGCCACATATGTTTTGCATTTTAACATATGTTTATTTAACTTAGGGGAGTAATTGATATATGAGTAACACCGGGATTTGTCGTGTGAATTTGGGTCTTTTATCCACACCATTGGCTACATGAAACTTAAATTTCTACCTCATCGATGATACCAATCCAAAAGGCGGAAGTAACAAGTGCCACACACTGTATTTGGAGTGTAATCTTCACCGCTGGGATCAACCACATCGAAATAAGATGCATAGGCTAGCTTAAATTCAGGAGTAGACCTTTTCCTTTGCACACTTGTAGGCACCATATGACCACAAACTAAACAAAAATAATCAATGTTTGGACACCGGCTATTTTCCATATTGCACAATAGTTGAATTGTAAAATTTTGCACAAAACACGGATATAATTAGACTTTTCACTTTCGAATACACTTGTTGAATGACAATGAAACGATACTTGAACTGTTATTTATACTGCGTGCTAGTCTGATTGTCAAGTGTGTTTTATCTTCGTGTTGCACATCACACCAATTTTAAAATCCTGTTTAGGAAGATGAGGTGTTGTAAAAACCCAGTTCCACCTAAAAACCGCAACACGAAGATAAAACACATATGACAATCACACCCACTCAGAAACATTTTTTAAGAAGTTTGGGTATTTCCATATTATCATGAAAAAATAGCATTTTTTCCCAATTTTTTGCAATTTTGATGCAGTGGATGCAATTTTTTTGGGTCGGTCCATATGAGAATTTGTTTGCTTTGGTTTGGATCTACAACTTTGCCAAAGACATAAAAACAAAATTCCGAACGGTTTATGGATATATGGATTCCATAAAAATTTTCCTTTTTTAAGAAAATCGTGTTTGGGTACAAAAACTTAGGGTGTCCATAAAAAAAAAATTCGATGTAATCTGGCCAAGTCCTTTGCAGGTTTTTTTTAGTTTCGATATATACTTCAAAAAAAAAAACGGGTATGAAGGAGGAACCACACGATGACCTTAAAAATGCTGCACTGTGTAATGCAAAATCGAGTGCAAGGAGAAAATAAAATTGATCAATCATCCATAGAAATTGAAAAAAGACACATGTCAACGAAAGCAAGAGCAAAGGATAAGCAAATCTTTATAAATCATTGTTTATGAATGTTGACATAAAAAGTCAAATTTATACATAATCGTATTTTCCTAAACCTCTGTAACTTTTTTGTTGATGAATAAAAATATATACTCTAAAGGCAAAATTTCATGGAATTTAAAAAAAAATTTTATCGTTTAGAAAAAAATGTAAATTTGGGGGCGTAGAAACCGAGATTCTAGAAGTCACTTTTAGAACTTGACGTCGGAGTCAAAAATGTTCAAGGTAGAAAATGTAGCTGTTTTCATCGGGCTATAAATAGAGGCACAGGAAACAAAAAACTAAAAGCGCGGGGTCAAGGGGCGTGGCAAAAAAAATTTTTGAGATCGTATTCGCATTATCTTTAATTCTAGGGGGTGACCGGTGCAAGTTTTTTTTTCGACCCACCCTAGTTATTTTAGGGTTATTTTAAATACTGTTTTTAAATCGCTGTGAAGCGTTTTAATGCAATACTTAAAAAGTTCTTATTTTGCAATTAAATAAACTTATCATAACAATGAATATTAAAAGTTGTAGAAATTTTGTTATTGCAAGCTTATTCCAGTTATATTTCGCTTATGAAATGGTTTATTGGGACAACAACCTGATGCTTTTCTATTTTTTTTCAACGCATTCATATCGTCGGATAAGCACTTGCGATGAATATGATGATGTCGGGCACAATTGAAGCGTTTAAAAGACGATAACAACAAATGCACGTTAACAAATCTTTTATTTTTTATAAACTATTATCAACTTGGCAGCAAAAACAACAACATCGCAACTTAATACAGGGTGTTTTTTATGTTTTCTGTTTAGTTGACACTTGTCAGTTTTTATTTTACAGTTGTGCAGATCTGTCGAAAACAATTTATTATGGAGCTTCTAACGCACCAATAATGTGTTGAAGTTATTAAATTATAAAAACCCCAGTCTTATGAGCAACGAGGCACATTTTGACTTGGATGGCTTTGTTAATAAGCAGAATAGCCGCTGCTGCGGAACTTAAATTCGTCAGTTAATACACCAACAGCCTTTACACCCACGTAATTTGTGAGAACTTTTTACCGGCCACATTATTTCAAAAAGATGAGATTTCTAGAATAACGAAAAGTTTAAGGACAGTCCCCAAAGTAACAAAATGTCTTCATAGTAACTTGCGGGGACGGTTTTTCGTTCCACAAGTTACTATGAAGACATTTTGTTACTTTGGGGACTGTCCTTAAACTTTTCGTTATTCTAGTGTTTACTCTGAAGACATTTTACTGGACACAGCGCATTTTATAGGGACATTTTTGGCTGTATATACAGATATATATATATATATATATCTGTATATATATATATATATATATATATATATATATATATATATATATCTGTATATATATATATATATATATATATATATATATATATATATATATATATATATATATATATATATATATGCAGATATGCAATTTCCCCTACGCCGTAGACATCCGCTAAGACGGTGTTTTGGAAAATTCCTTCGGGGAGGGGCAAAAAGGGGAAAAAATCCCCTTTCACGCCTGTCCAAACCCCTTTAGCTAGAAACCTGAAATTTTAAATATGACTTCCAGGGAGTATGTGCTAACTCCTTCATAAGGTACGCTTTAGAATTTTGGCCAGTAAGGTTGTAAAAATGGCGGTTTAAAGGGCGAAAAGTCTCCCCCTTTATGGCCTGACCAAACCGTTGGACCTAGGAAGTTGAAATTTGGTGTGCATGCTCTTCTCCAGTGTAGATAATAGTTAAGACGTTATTTTTGGAAAAACCAATAGGGAGAGGCATAAAGAAATAAAATCCTCCCCCTCGACTGCCTTCCCAAGCCGTTGGACATGGGAAGTTGATATTTGGTATGCAGGCTCCTTCTCTAGTGTAGATAACAGATAAAACGTGATTTTTGAAGAATCAAACGGGGAGGGGCAGAAAAGGGTTAGTGCTGAAGGGTTGAAATTGTGTATATTAGTTCCACCTGAGGTGTAGACATCCACCTAGGTAGGATTTTTGAAAATTCCTACGGGGAGGGGCAAAAAGGGGAAAAGTCTCCCCCCGAACGGCCTGCGCAGACCGAATAACCTGATAGCCAGAATTTTAAATATGTATTACCTGTAGTATGGACTAACTCTCACTGATAATCTACATTTTAGAATTGGACCTAGGAAGTTGAAATTTTGTATGCAGGCTCCTTCTCCAAGGTAGATAACAGCTAAGACGTGATTTTTGGAAAATCCAACTGGGATGGGCATAAAAAGGAAAAATCCTCCACTTTGACGGCCTGCCAAAACTGCTAGAGCTGAGAAGTTGAAATTTGGAATGCATGCTTCATGCTAAGACATGATTTTTGAAAAATCAAACGGGGAGGGGCAGAAATGGGTGAAATTCTCCCCACGACGGCCTGCCAAAACCTTTAGTGCCGGAAGGTTGAAATTGTGTATTTTGGTCTCACCTGAGGTGTAGACATCCACCCAGGTGGGATTTTTGTAAATTCCTACGGAAAGGGACAAAAAGGGGGAAATCTCCCCCTCCGAAATAGGAAGATAACTGAAATTTTTAAAATGTATTACCTGGAGTATGGACTAACTCAAAAGGTGAAATATCTCCCCTCTAACGACTTGGGGAAACCGCTGGACCTTGGAAGTTAAAATTTTGTATGCAGATGTCAGTTTTGCAAAATCCTATGGGGAGGGCGAAAACGGGGAAAATTCTCCCCCTCGACGAGTTGAAATAACCGCTAGAGCTGGGAAGTTAAAATTTGGGACATAGGTTAACACTTCAGCGTAGACATCCACCCACGTTGGCTTTTTAAAAATTCCCACTGGGAGGTGCAGTGAGGGGAAAAGTCTCGCCCCGAACGGCCTGCCCAAGCCGCTGAAACTAGGAAGTTACAATTTGGTATGCAGGTTCCTTCTTCAGTGTAGATAACAGACAAGACGTGACTTTTGGAAAATTTAACGCGGAGGGGCAAAAAGGGAAAAAACCGCCTCTTGATTGCCTGCACATGTGCAAAAGTGCAATTGGGCAAAATTGAAAAAGTGCAAATGTGGGAATTTGCAAAAGTGCAAATGTGAAAATTTGCAAATGTGTGAATTTGCAAAAGTGCTAATTTACTAAACATCAAATTCGCAAAAATGCAAATGTGCAAAGTGAGAATTTGAAAAAGTGCAAATGTGGTAATTCGCAAAAGTGCAAATTTGCAAGTGTGCAAATTTGTTAATGTGCAAATTTGCAATTGTGCAAATGTACATATGTGCAAATTTTCAATAGTGCGAATTTGCAAAAGTGTAAATGTGCAAACTTGCAAATGTGCAAAAGTGAAAATTTTATTTTTTTGTTGGTTTGATAGGTTGATGGTTCTTAGAGTGTGTGCTAACGATAAAGTCAACCCCTTAACAGCCTGCACAAATTCCGTTGCACCTAGTAAGTTGAAACTAAGTGTGCAGGCTTCATATCCAGTGTAGATAACAGTTAAAATGTAATTTTTCGAAAATCCAACCGGAAGGGGCAGAAAAATTCTTACCATTGCTAAAACCGCTGGATCTGAGAAGTTGCAATTTGGTTCCTCCTCCGGCGAAGACATTCACCTAGGTTGGGTTGGGAATAGTCTCCTCCTTAATGGGCAGCCCCCACCGATTTAGCTAGAAAGCTGATATTTAATTATGTGTTAACTAAAGTATGTGCTAACTCATTGATCAGCTAGATTTTAGAATTTTTGCTAGTTAGATGGTAAAAATGGGGGTTCCAAGAGAAAAATCTGAAATTTGAAATATGAAATATGTGTTACCAGGAGTATTGAGGTACATCTTAGAATTTTGGTCTGGGACGTGGTCAAAATTAAGGACTCCGGGTATTATCTGGCTTTGCCCGCTATTTTGTATATAAGAAATATTTGCAAGGTAGAATTGCAAATTGGAAGTGGAAAAATATGGAATGGAAAGGGTACGAGTAAAATTGAAAGACTAGACAAGGGATACGAAATGGAATGAAACGGGGTACGAGTGAAATCGATACACTTGATAGAGTAAAAAATAAAATGGAATGGAAACGAGTATAATTGAAACATTAGACGAGGGGAAATAAATGGAATAAAAAGGGTACGAGTAAAATTTAAACTCTTGACAAGGCTGAAATGGAATGAAATGAGGAACGAATAAAATCGATACACTTGATAGGGTAAAAAATAAAATGGAATGGGGAATGTAATAGAAACATCAAACGAGGGAAAATAAATGGAATGGGAACGAGTGGAAATGAATCATTAGACAAGGAGAACGAAATGGGATGAAAAGGGAAACAAGTGATATTAAAACGGTTAACACTGGACAAGTTTCACTTGAATGACCAATAAACATGAAATTCAAAACTTTAAATTTAAACATCCACTTCAAATAATGAAACAAATTTATTTAAATTGTAAAATCTTTAGAAAATAGAATAATATTTTCTTCTCAACATATTTGATATTTAAAACTATCGGTAACGAAGTATCGGGCTTTTACGCTAGTATATATATATCAATTATAAGTTAGTAAATTTTGAAAGCTTGAAGTTTGTAATTTATAATTATTTGGAAATACAGTGGTTTCCGGATTTAACGAACATTCGATTTAACGATTTCGCGATTTAACGACATACAAAATTTTTACATTACTGACTGTGTATAACGAATTAAAATCCAATTAAGTACTCGATTTAACGAACAAATAAAAAAATTCATATGTATAAAAAAATAATTTTTTTCAAGTCATTCTAAGATTTTCTTTTGCATTTTTTGCATTCTAATATTTTGATGACCATGTATGTGTTATTGTACATAACAAAATCCATAGGATTAAAATTTAATGACAATTCGTTTATTAGTGAAAAAGTTACAGCTAGTTTTGCGATTTTGAAAACAATGGATGCAAAGCAATTTCGTGTGTTGATTTCGCATTCTTTTTATTGGGAAAAACATCGTTCAAGCCAAGGCTTGGCTTGGTAAGTGTTATTCGGACTTTGCTCCATCGAGTCAAATGGTAAAAAAGTGGTTTTCTAACTTTAATCGTAGTCGTACAAACACCGATGTCGCCGAACGCTCTGGTAGTCCAAAAGAGGTGGTGATACCGGAAAACATCAAAAAAGGTTACAATATAGTTTTGGCGGATCGTAAATTGAAGTTGCAGGAAATAGCTGATACCTTTAAGATATAGAAGGAACATGTCTGCTTAATTTTGCATTAACATTTCTCCATGAGAAAGCTGTTTTCGAAATAGGTGCCGCGTTTGCTCGCGGTGTAGTGAAAACAACAACGTATCGATGATTCCAAATGATGGAAAAATTACACGAATTACACTTTATATTGCTTCCGTTATTGAATCCGTTATCGATTCAATACCCTTTCAACTGACTATCGTTACCCCTGAACTACCGTTACCGAAATAATACAAAATAGCGTTATTCTTACCGATAACCGCATTTGTTTTGGTTACCATCCATGGAATTGTTCTTTTAATATATATTTTTTTAATTAGTACTGGATTTAACGAATTTTTCGATTTAACGAACATCAATTGCTCGTTAAATCGGCAGTCCACTGTACTAAAGACGGTAAAGTACCCCTAACTAACCCGTTTCTACAATAGTCGACGTAAAAATCAATCTTTAATTACTCCTTTTTTAGAAAACGCTCGAAAAATAATAAAAGGCGTTAAAATAAATAAAAAAAGACAATTGATCGGCTTTTAAAAATTTAAGTATATTTTTGGTTGTTTTTACCCAAATAATATTACGAGTGTGAAAATAATAGAGGAAGGCTCAGTATAGAGATATCATTAAAAGAAGCGGCAAAATAAAATTTTGTACATATTACAAGGTAAGGTAACTGAGAAAAAATTAAGAAAATTTCCCTGATTTCAAAGCAAATTTTTCTCATTTCTCCAAAAATTTCAGCAAAATCTGGTAAAACGTATTTGGACTTGCAAAAAAATCAATTGGGCTTGCAAAGAAAATCTATTGGAAACAAAAAAATACAAGCTATTTTGTATATATGTATATTTAACATAGTAAAAAAATTGTCTTAAGGAAAAACTAGATAAAACAGGATAAAACAGAAACAATATTTTCAAAGAAACCTATAGACTACACCAAATTTCTAAGAATTTTCTTTAAAAATACACTCAGAGTAACACATAAGATATACCTTACGTAACATAATTGTGAAGACAAACTATAAAATTGTTTTGACCACATGTGAAGCAGCAACAATTTTGTACGTTAATGTCCCAGCAAAAAAGACCTTATCAAATAATGAGTTTTATAGCCTGTTCCTCGATCTCGAACGAAAAACTAGTCGAACGATAGCAAGTCACTCGAATTCGAATCAATTTGGGTTTCTCTATTTCGAAAGCCTTCGATCGACTTGACTTACGTGTGTCAATTTTTGTTTCTTACGCATTTACAAATCACAGAGATGCCAGATCATAAATTTTGAGCATTTGTTACAATTTTCTTTAAAAGTAGCAAAAATACTACTAAACTGCTTAAAGACAAAAACAACCCTGTTAAACAGTGATCAGCTGTATATGACAAATGAAATAAAAAAAATAACAATAAACAAATCAATTTTTATTTGGAAAGTGTGTTTATTTGTGAAAATTTTTTTATTGATTGGTTGTGGGTGAAATTGTTGTTTGGAGAGCTTTTCTGTTGCCTGTTCGGTGCGGTCACTGCTAAAGTCCTTGTAAAATAAAGTTGTAAAATAAAAAATGTAAATATGAGCTTTTTGGGCAAACGTAAGCCACAAACAACACACACATACCTTTTACCACTCAGCAACAGCGTAATAGGGGGTGAAACGGAGTTTAGTTTTCTGGTCAAATTTTCCTCCTCTGCGGAAAATTTGTTTGCTCCTAACACTAGAGTCCTTCTGGCAAAATCAGGCCTTTCTTCCATATAAAATACAAGCGTCTTCGGATGGTCCATTGTTGATTTTTTTTAACTAAAATTTAAAATTCTTAATAAACTATAAATATTTGTATTATTTTGTACTTAATTTTTGTTATCCATTGCTTTTTTTACTCCATTTTGCTTTTAAAAATATCAAATATATATTTACTCGACAAAAAATAGCAAGTGACTGATTTTGACATTTGCGTTCGAGCTGTTCGAAATAGAGAAACCAAATTTTGTATGAAAACAGTTACGTTTTCGTTCGACTTGTCGTTCGAGTCATCGTTCGCATAGAAATAGAGTTAGTGAAACCAGAATCAGTTTTCTTTCGACTAGAAAGCGAACGAACGTGTTCTTTCGAAATAGAGGAACAGGCTATTAGAACGAGCAGTAACTATTTTAACATAGGGATGTCATTGGAGGTAGCTAGTTACCTATAACCTTACGAGAAGGGAGTAAAACAACTTGTTAATGGTAAGTTTAAAATAACTAGTTATAGGTAACGCAAAAACAACTGATTGCAATTCATATAAAAAAACTGGTGGCTTGAAGGTAGCTAATAACTGGTTGCTTATAAAGGGCATAATACGTTACATAAGGGGTGCAAATAACGCATTATCAATAGGTACTGAAAGAGTGGCTACATATAATGAGTTTATAAGTCGTTACAAAGCTGATTACAAGCAAGGAGCTGAATAGCTACACCATTTTCAATTTAATTTCAGAAAGTATCAACTATTTTCAGAAACTATTTATTTTATTTCAGATATTAAGAATTTTATTTCAGAATTTAATATAATAATAACAGAAATAAAATTAATATAGGTAAAATTAAATTGATAGCATTTGAAACAAAATTAATAACTTCTGAAATTAACTGATGATTTTGAAATTTAATTGAAACTTTCTTAAATTGTTATTTTCTAAAACTAAATTTATAATTTCTGCAAATAATTAATAATTTCTGATGTTTGTTTGGAAATGGTGTAATGGTGTGTAAAGAAATAATATATTAGGTTTGTTTTTTTTTCGAATTTTATATCAATATTCCATACAAATATAAGTAGATATAGACTTGCTTAGTAGTTATAGACAAGGCCGTATTCAGGGGGGGGATGAGGGGGATCAAACCCCCCCCCGAAATGAATGAATTTTTTTATATAAATAAATATATATTTTTAGCAGCATAGACAAATCTTATCGAAAGATGTTGAAGAAAAGCTGGAGGTTTTATTTTGAAAAACGCTTACCTATAAAACTTGCACAAATCATAGAATATAAATACACAAACTATTCTCGAAAGTTTAAACAATATGCAAATTGACTGTAACTATTTAGTTGGACAAGGGTACGATGGTGCTGCATGTATGAGCGGCAATTTTAATGGTGTGCAGGCAATAATACGCGAGAAATATCCAGAAGCTATATATGTGCACTGTAGCTCGCATTCGCTAAATTTAGCTTTAGGTCATTCATGCCAAATTCAACCCATCAGGAATGCAATAGGCATTATAAAATCAATTGGGAATTTTTTTAAATCATCAGCCAAGCGTACAAATTGTTTAGCAAAATATATAAAAAACACTATGCCCGAAACAAAATGGAAAACATTAACCGCAATGTGTGAAACCCGATGGGTTGAAAATCATGATGGATTGCTAAGGTTTAAGGAAATTTATAAAGCAATTGCTGGCGCTTTAGAAGAATTAATTGGTGATAGAGATTGTGATACATCATCAAAAGCATCGTCTTCTGTAAAATTAATATCAAATAGCGAATTCGCTGTGAGCTTGTGCTGCTTAAATAGTTTATTTGCTTCTACATTACCACTATGCAAGATGTTACAGTCCACTTCATGCGACTTAGCGGCTGCTGTTCAACATTTTGAACTTATTATTTACCATTTCAAAAATATGCGTGAAAACTCAGAAACAGAATTTGCAGACATATATTTGGATGCTGAGAACCTGCTCGAATTCTTAGGTGAAAAAATAGCAATGCCTCGCATAACTGGACGTCAGCAACACCGCGCGAATGTTAGTGAGCACGATCCGAAAAAATACTTCCGCATTACTATAATAATTCCACTTTTAGAAGATTTCATACATCAGTTAACACTGCGGTTTGAAAAACACAATAAAACACTGACTGATCTTTATAAATTAATTCCGACAGAATGTGTAAAGCCTGAAACAAAATTTGAAGCAAATACATTTTCGTTTTACGGCAGATTTTTACAAGAAAATAATAATAAATCTGAATTGTCGCTTTGGCAAACGAAATGGCGCAAAACCTGCGAAAAGAACCTGCCTAATTCAGCGATGGAAGCACTTGGAGAGTGCAATAAAGAGATATTTCCAAACGTGCATATTCTTTTAAAAATTTTGGTCACTTTGCCAGTTACTACGTGCTCATCCGAACGTTCATTTTCAACAATGAAGAGATTAAAGACGTATCTTAGAAATTCGACTAGCGAGAGTAGACTCAATGGATTGGTATTAATGTCGGTTCATCGCCGAATAAATGTGCCGACTGAATAAGTCATTGATTTATTTGCTGCCCAAAAAGCCCGTCGGCTCAATTTAATATTATAAAAATATTGTATACGTACCTATACATAAATAAAATTTTCTACACATGAGATTATATGAATATTTATTTTTTAAAGTTGAAACCCCCCCCCCCCCCCCGAATTAAAATCCTGGCTACGGCCTTGGTTATAGATATAGCTACTTAAAAATTAAGAATGTATAAAAATGCGGCCAAGAAATTATTGGCTTTTTCTTTTCAAATTGTATTTGTTTAAAAAAAAAAAAGTCAGATAGTCGTTTTCTCTACAAATAGTTATAGATATCGATATAAAACTTGTAAAAAACAAACCTATTATATATTTTTTTATACAATTTATTTTGTATTTATAATGATAAAAAAACTTAAATACAACATATCGTCGCTGCTCCGACGTGATGGGTTGGTTATGTGACATTATTTTATTTTTTATTACACCATTTGAAACCTTTAGTGGTCTTACGTGTGCCCACCAAACCGTTTAAAGATATCTTGATCGGCTCAGAGGTAACCAAAACGGCTTTGTGTAAACAGCAATAAAATGTTCCAACAAAAAAGGTTATGTGTAAAAAACCAGACAACTATTTTGGATCATAATGGAATTTAGCAAACTTTGCCTTCGATTTTCTGTCAAAAAAACTTGTTGGTCTATGAAACCTTTTTATTTTCTTTCAAAACATAATAAAATTTGTCTAATAAAATCGCATATTTCCTGCACCGATTTTTGAAGCAGCCGAATTTAATTATAACAAAAGGTTAATTTCAGATTTTCATAAAAGTTCTTATACCAATCGTTTTATTTTACAACAGAACTATGGTGGAAGATCAACTGGAAAATGAGCCAAATAAAATTTTGAATGAAGAAACGGGAGTTTTGAAGTAACAAACGAAAGTGACGAATATGAGTACGAGGATGAAGCGATGCAGTTGGCAAAAAATTCGGTGGTCGCAATGAATCTGTTTTTTGTGTGTAGTCATAATGAGTACTTAGTGCCCATTTACTTATTTTTATAATTCCTGGAATTTTGTTAAAATTATGAAGCTGAATTCTATGAACCAAAACGGCTATGTGTAAAAAATATTCCAAATTAAAAAATATTTTTATTAGAAATGCTATAAACAAAATGGGTTATGTTTAGTTTTTTGTGTAATTCCTTTACAGCTTCCTAATGGCAAAATAATCTGAATTTTTTTTATGACACATATAAAGTAATTAAGATAAGGTTTCTGTAAAACGAGTGGCTTTAAAAAATTTCGCGTAATTAAGAAATAAAACAGTTTTTTTGCTCTCCTGAAAACTTGTAAGGAAACTCATAACCCATCACGTCGGAGCAGCGACGATATGTACATATATTTTATTGAATTCACAAAAAAAAAAAATTAACTTTCATATTAATTCATTCAAATTTCCAACTCAAAATGGTTTTGGAAAAATCCCATTTTCAAATCAAAATCATTAAAAAACAGAAATATTTAAAATCAAAAAACTATTTTTTATTATGTTTCAAATATTTTCCTATTGATTTTTTATTTTCTTTTGATCTGAATTGATTTTTGATAACAATTATAAAAAATTAAATAACAAAACGAAAAATAGGTTTCAACTGCCAAAAAAAGTAGTAAAAACACATTATTAGTAACTCATTATTTTCACATTGAAACCCTGCCAAATAAAAAGGATGTTATTCTTTACGAATCTCTTTTTCAGAACATCCAAAGAAGTTAATAGTGTAAATTTTTCGATTTGTAAGAAGTCATTTTAAACAACTTCCAAAATGTTGATATTAACCCCTACTAGTAAAAAAAACAATTATTTAGTTGGTCCATAAATGGTTAATTCCTGCAGTCATTAAATGCCTTATTCAAAACATATTTTGCATACCAGTAATATTCACTTTGTCTTGGTCGGAATAATAATTCTTGGCGTGTTCAAAATCACATTTTTAATGATTCACCGAAATTTTCACAACTTTGTGCTCAGTAGATGTAGTGTTTAACTACTTCTTCCTCAGCTCTTATTTTGCTGGGAAGTAATGTATTATGCCAGAAGCTGACATGGAATATCAATGGCTGTATAACACATTATTAGTAACTCAGTATTTTTATTTTAGAAGTAATGTAGTGGGCAGGTAAAGGTCATTATTAGTAATGCAAAAAGCAATGAGCTGTTATAACTAAGTTTTCCTGGGGTACGACACATTTTGACGAAAGTATTGAAATTTTGTAAACAAAATACATGTATTTTGCAAATTTTATTGTGATTTCCAAGAAAAAATAAATGGAATCGATTCCTAACGAATCATTGATTCAAAAGTATCATTTAGTTATGGGTTTCCTCTTTTAAAGCAGTTCTTTTTTACAACTTCAAAAAATCAAATTTTTAATGAAATTAACTCTTATCAAATAAATGACGGTTAACTTATTTTAAAGACTACTATATTCTACGCGAAATGAAGGGTCGATTGATCCAAGGTGATAAATCTGTGATAGCTGAATGAGGGACATGTCACAAAGCTGTTGTAAAATATAATTCACTGTTTGAAAAAGTGGTAGTTGCTGTAAATTACCAGTGGCCCAACTATTGAAATGGTGGCAGAACATTGAATGGTTCTTTCCATATACATATATCATGTAACTACAGAGAAATGAACATAACACCAATTTGGACTAAAGAAATTAGGACCGTTATAGTTGAAATAATGACAGAACACGGAAATAGTGCAAAAAATTTTGCAGTGTGTAAAAGAATATCAATCGGTGACGAAAACCCCAATCCCTTGGCTGTTTCATAGCTGAAAAAAATGAACTGGTTTAAACTGCATAATAATGACATAACACCAAACAAGTTAAAAAAGAAGTGTAGATAGTGACATACAAATGAATTAATTTTAAATGAAGCCAATGTGCCTGATGAAGTGTCAATGACAGGCAAATCAAGCTGCCCGTGACTGACGAATAGGGTTCATTAGAAAACACTTAGGGGGATGTTATCCCTAGAATTGCAAAAATTTTATTGTATATTGTGATCGACGGCTCCATTTTCTTAACATTGTTAAAATTTTATAATAAAATTGGTAGCGTGATAGCTTATCAGTGCGGTGGTCGTGGGTTCAATTCCCACCAGAGGCTCTGGTCTGTTTTCGCTACAACTAGCCGATAGCCTTTGTTGCTTGTGCTCGGTTAGGGTATTAGGATATAATTTGTAATTATATGATTAATATAAATAAAAAAATAAATGTTACAAAATTCATTGTATTTAAAAATATAAAAATTATTTCTCTCCTTACTCTATTTTTGACACTGTTCCATTTAAACGGCTATATAGTTGACGACATTCTGTTTGAAAATTTCTTAAGTAAAACTTAAATAAAAAATCCTACTAAGTGCTGACTATAATACTATAATTTATTCTTAGTTTGCAACCACTTATACGTCTCACACAACAAGCTGCTTTCTAGGATGTTTTTTAGCCGTAGAACCCCTGACTGACTTAAAAACCACAAGCGTCAACTTCAACGAGGATGGATATTGGCAATAATTGAAAATGTTCTATTTTTTGTTTCCATGCATAGATAACAAATAAAAATTTCATTTTCTGTGTAAAACTATCTGTATTATTAATCGGAGTTTTTAATATCATGCAAAATAAAGTTTATGAAGAAAGAAAAAATAGCATATTTGTGGATTTGTAATCCTGTTATTGAGCAAGAAAGGTGAAAAAGGAAGAAAGTTGGGAATTTTTGCGATTTTTAAGGCACTGGATGCACTTTTTTCGGGTAGGTTTGTTCCACTTTTTTTCCTATTCAATATCTACAACTTTGCTTCAAACACAAAAGAGATATTGCGTACGGTATACCGAGATATAGCCGTGTTAAAATATAGAAAAATTGATAAAAATCCACCTTGAGCAAAAAAATTTGTATGGCCTTTAAGTTATTAATGCAGCCAACTTGACAAAACAAATGATGCAGAAGTTCTTATTTTTGGGACTACTTTCACGTGTAATTCTCAGAATTGAGTCCAAAATCATGTGTTGTACTGTATATTGATTGGAAAAATCTACAGCTTTTTGTTCTTATACAATGTAAAAAGCCCGCCTAATGTGTATATGCATTTATTTTATTCCTTTCAAAAATTGAATTTTTATTTATACCGGAATTTCGCAAAACGCAACGCCTCACTTTAAATCATTTTTTTCAAAAAATCAATTTTGTAAATCACTTGAATAAAGTAGGTGATTGCTCGCGTTGAAACTTTATACATACAAATTAGAATTTCATAAATCACTGCGCTAAAAAATTTATCACTAGAGATGTCAAAATCATCACTTGAATTGTTTGAGCGTTGGTTTGAAATTTTTTAAATCTATTTAAAAAAACAGACAACTTAATTACAAATTGTAATAAATTTGCAATAAATTTTATTTTTATTAAGCAGTTTTTGAATTTTTTCTTAAAAATAAAAAAATTTTAAAAATTGCTGCATAAACTTTTTTGCTGGTTTAGGTTTCAGGAAAAAATGATTTTTAATCAGCTGTTAACATTGGTTTTGCCAATAGCAAAAAAG
This sequence comes from Eustalomyia histrio, assembly GCA_949748255.1. NCBI lineage: Eukaryota > Metazoa > Arthropoda > Insecta > Diptera > Anthomyiidae > Eustalomyia > Eustalomyia histrio. Next base: position 96,109,655 of record OX456523.1, on the reverse strand, counting down.
TAAGGATAAATGTAACAAATTAACTCATATCGTCCCAGTGTTCGATTATTCGATCACTCGTTTCAATAACTTTTTTCTTTTCTTAATTAATATTCTAAACTATTTTTTTATGCAATAATAGTATAAGGGGTTAGCTTTAAATGTAAATATAAAAGTTCTTACCCACTTCACTCGGCCTTTTTAGCATAATTTTAAAAACTGAAAACTATGTATGAAAACTAAAAAAAAGTAAAAAAAGTTAAAATGTAGTTCCATTAACAAACGATTAAACTTTCAAATATATAAAACAAGTAAAAAAAGGCTTAAATTCGACTGCGCCGAATCTTTGAATACTCTTCACCAATATCTTTAAAAATGCTCTCTACTGTTTTTGATACAAATAATGTAAAAAACTTTTGAAGTAAAATTATGGTGGTAAAAGAAATTTTTTGAGGTGATAAACTTTTTGGATGCGAAAACAATTTCGTGGTGAAAAAAATTTTGTGATGAAAAATATTTGAGGTGAGTACAAAATATTATTCACCTGTTGCTACTATGAAATTATACTAAAATACACCAGTTTGTATGGAAGAATTAGAGGTTCCTTCACATTTTCACTCATATTTTTTTAACCGCTGGACCAATTTTACTCATTTTCAATAGCAAACTGCTCGGATGTCCAATAATCTGGGTAAAAATTAGTACCCCCGCTTGCCGTGATCTCCATTTTAACAGACGAACACACATCGCTAAATCGACATAAAATTGTATAAGGATCACGAATGACTACGATTTACGATGAAGTTGTGTTGAGTAGTCTGTATCTCCAGCACTGCGACCAAGTAGATCTATTGTGCACCCTCTAGTACTTTCCTCAGTTGTTCTCCAGTGCAGCCTTGAGTAGCAGTACAATGTTCTTCACTTCCAGTTTCTTGTATTGTTCCTCCATGATATCAGGTCTGCCAAATGTGATGAATCTTAGGTATGCAAAAGCAGGACATTTAGCCATTACATGCTCCATGGTCCCCTCATCATTCATACAATATCTGCATGTCGTATCTCGATCATGTCCCATTTTGTTAAGGATGTAATTACATGGATAGTGTCCTGTGAGTGCTCCGCATAGGAGTCTTAGATTTGATCTGTTCATCTGAAGGGCTTCTCTGCTCCTCTTTTCATTGTATGAATAGAACTTTTTTTAATGTTCCAGTGGTTTCTGTTTGTTCCAATTTTCAATGGATTTCGTCTTGATCAGATCCAATATCATATTTTAGATGTCCTTTTTCGTGAAACCAAATTGAGGACTCGGGCCTATAAAGGGCAGTTCCGCACCAAGTCTCGCTTGTTCATCAGCTTTTGCTTTGGCTGTCCGACATTAAGTTTATCTTTGTTCTCACAAAATTCCTTTCACTTCTGTGCATCTTCCTTCAACCATGGGGATCAAGTTCCTATTCTTCTCTTGTTAGGATTTGAACTTTGTATTCTCTTCCTAGTTCAATCACTGAATTTATTTGATCACTACATAGTGTCTTGTTCTTTATGGAACTGGCCTCGTTAAGGATCTTCAGATGGCCATTATGGTCACCTTCTTTGAACTTAAATAGTTTGTGGAGTTTGATTGCTTGCTTCACAGCTTCTCCCTGTATCTCGAGGTGCTAAGGATCCAGGTTCAAAATCACCTCCAGTGATGCAGTTGGAGTCGAACTCATTACACCTGTAATGTTCAGACATGCTGTTTTCTGTGTTGTCTTTTACCACTATATGACCGATCCTTACAATATTCTGGGGTGAATCATTTGTTTATATATCCAGATCGAGATTTTTGGACTTAAGCTCCACGATTTGCCTAGGAGTTGTTTACTAGCTCAAATTAATTTTCCGGCTTTTTTGCTTATTGTCTCCAGATGAAAATTCCAGGTGAGCGATTTATATATTCCTACATATTTCGCCTCCTCTCTGAATGGTACTTCAATGTCCTTTATATTCAGCCTAGGTAAATTTAAATTCCTTCTTCTAGTAAATGGAAAAATTGTGGTTTTCGTAGGATTTATAGAAAGTGAATAATTTTCACACCATCTCCATGCTATTTTAAGTGCATTCTGCATTTGGTCTTCAATCGTATCATTATGTGTGCCACTCACTATAACTGTCATGTCATCCGCGTATCCTACCATAGTTAAACCTCGTCGATTAAGTTTAACTAGTATATTATCTACTAGAATCGACCACAGTAGCGGAGATACTACCCCACCTTGAGGGCATCCTTTTATCGTTGTGATACTTCTAATGGTGTCACCAAGATTCGCTATAATTTGTCTCCCCGAGAGTACCTTGTTTACCCACCCAGTTATCAGTGGATCAGAATCCAGCTTCACCAAAGCCCTCTCCATAAATTGATAGCTAGCGTTATCAAAGGAGCCTTTAATGTACATAAATGAGCATAGGGCAATACCCTTAGATTCCATAGCCCTTTCAATCATTGAGGTTAGCTTATGGACGGATGTAATTGTCGATTTGCCTTTATGATAGGCAAATTGAAGCCTGTGCATAAAAGATGAGAGGCTAATTGCCCGAAAAGATTTCGGGAGGTTAGCAGGTTTATTACCACCCTTTGAAAGGAACACTACCTTAACCGCCGTCTATTTGGTTGGTATATAACTAAGCTCAAGTCTAGCTCTAAAAATGTGCACTAATCGCCTTTTCAGTGCTTCAGGACCATTCGTTAGCATCGCTGGAAAGATTCCATCAGGCCCTGGTGATTTATATGATTTGAAGGAATTTATACTCCATTCCATCTTTTCATATGTTATTAATTGTCTTACGAAGGAGCTCCGCAACAATGTATTTGCCGATTATTCCGTTGTCATGTCCACAGTGGACTCGTTCCATTTGAAACTACATCCCGGGAAAAGAGTTATAAGAAGTAACTGCAGAGTTTTCCCAAAGCATGTTGAATGTCATCATCAATCTTTAAAGTACCTATTGTTTGTTCTTTGCTTGAGGATAAATTTCTTTTGAATACGTGCTATCTCAGGTACCTAACTCCTTACAGAAGGTACCCAGCTCCTCACAGAAGGTTTTCCAAGACAACCTATTCGATTTTCTTAGTTCCTTGTTGTATCTAGTAAGGGCACTCGTATACGTTGACCAGTCATTGCTGGTCTTAGCCCTGTTAAATTCTTGCCTAGACACTTTTCTAAGTTCCTTAAGTGTTTTATTCCACCTTCTATTTTATTGCCTTCTTATTCGTGGTTTTTGTCCTCACCGGACAGTTGTCCTCATGGGAGGAGATAATATCAGCAGTCAAATTATCAACTACCGCATCTAACTCTGTTACATTATTCATGGTTATCCTATCGTTTCCTAGCCCAGTTCCGAGATCAGATTCATATCCAACCCAGTCATTAGCCCTCGGAGACCCATAGTTTAAGCTATTCATTCGACAATTCTTTACACCAAAAAGGATTGGTTATGATCCGAAAATGAGTTCTCGTTAGAGACTCTCCAGTTCATGATCATATCCTGCATATTATTAGTTACAAGGGTCAAATAAATGCCCTCCTTCCTTATCGCATTTATAAATGTAGGTTCCTTACCCCTATTTGCTACCATTATGTTATTTATTAGTAAACAATTCTTTGTTTGGTTTATTTACTATATTTTGAGTGACATCGTCACTGGCACTAGTTATACCCTTGGAAGTTGAGGGGTTTAAATCCTTAATGCTTCCAGTAGTAGGTGTTTGAGGTAGTGCGTCCTTTTTTCCGGAGCATGTTCTGCTTCCTTCCTCTCTTTATCCATATATATTTTTATTATTAATAGGGGGTGTATTCGTTTTTGGTCCCACGAGTAGTCAGGGAAAGAAACGGTCCGCCGCGAATACTCCCGAAACAGGGCAGTACGGCTACATTGAAATGGGGTGTCGCCCGGTGCTCCAAGTCCGCATATTCGTGACTGGTTAACCCACCAGCCATTCATGTCTCGGCATATGCCATATTGGGGGTTTCGTTTTAAGAGAGTGAACCATCTCTCCGCATCACTCGCATCTAACGAACGTGGGCAACACATTACATGTTGTGATGTTGGGTTCCAGCCTAACTCCAAAAAAGGGCATGCATGAGTGTACTACCATCGGATCTTAAGTTACGGCACGCTCACACAATACTAAGTAACATAGAGCATGTTATTCCCCCGACATATCCTTTGGCTGACTGAAAATTTCGAGGCCGCCCGAAATCGGTCCTCCCTGATAGTCAGGACAGTCCCCAGAGGATACCACGAGCAGTCTACTTTCTATAGAAAATGGGATTATCTTATTAATAATTCAGACATGTCTCTCTTTCTCATTATCTTGCAAATATGGAAAAGCCAGCTTAGTCCAAGTACAGATAAGATCATCTACGAGTCGGCATTAAGTGAATTACCATGGATAGTGGGAACACGTTACCATATGCTTGCTAGACAAGGCTAATTACGGATTGTTTAGCCACTTTACTACGTACAACCTTTTATCCTCCAACGGAATGGTTAACTTATATATACCCTCACCATATATGGTGGAGGGTATAACAAATGTTTTTGTTTTTTCATTTGTATTGTTGTAATATGCCTTCGAGAAATCAAAAAAAAAATCTGAAAACAAAATTTAACTTAAGATTTGTGTTTTTTAACCCCAAATTAGTACCTAAACTACCAAGTTTTATAAAGTTATGAAAACAAAATCTTTGGGACGATATGAGTTAAACATAAATTCCATATATGGGTAATTCCATTGTGACGGGTGTGACCATGATACTCACATTTTTGATTGTAATTCAAATTTAAAAAAAGCTGCGATTCCCAAGGATGTTAATCTTAATAACGTTTTATAACAGCTTGACACTGAAATTCCACGCTTTCTGCTCAGAATGACCGTTATAAGACTGTGACGGGTGTGACCTTACAAATTTGAGCTCTTAAAGAATTATTCCTTTTAGGTTATATTATGTAAAATTTTCCGTAGAACGCGCTTAATTATTTTAATGTATTAGTGTATTATTTCATTAGTGTTTTTGATTGTATTAGATACTTACTACCTGTAAAAAAAATTTTCTTAAAAAAAAAAACTTTTTAGAAAATGTGACGGGTGTGACATCTTTATGTGACATAGTATGAAAACTCGAAAAGTTTGAAGAAATAAAACTTTTTATTGACTTCAATTACATAAGCAGTTTAAAGATAAACACATTAACACTTATTCACTATCTGTACTACCATAGACAGCACAATACTGCAGGCGAGAATGTTTTAAAGTAATTTTTTTTTTTTAAATTCAGATAAATATGTAGGGCAAACATACACAGAGACTGCATCTGCTCTTTCAAAGTTATGAATTTTTTGAATATTGGTTATTGATTTGACGCCGTCCCACCTTTTAAAAATGAACTTGTCTGCACTACGTCGTCTTGAGATGCGTAAAAAACGATAATGTTAATGCATTTTTTTTTGCTACTATATATTTGAAACAGTCTAGTGGTGTTTTTATTATACATTTCAGAGCATTAATCGCTGTCCATAATTATCATTCCCTTGTAGACAACATTTAACCGATTTTTATTAAAAACTAGTAAATTCATTTTTTCCTGTATAGGGCCGTTTTACGTGGAATTGTCCATATGCATAAAAGCAGGTCACACTGAAATTATTTTAATTTGACAATTAAAGTCATAAAGTAAAAGTCCAACGCAATAACGTAGTGATTTATAAAATTCCATTTTTTTACACTCGCGTTGGCGTTAGCAAGTGAAGTGTAGGTGAGACGTTGAACGCAGGGGATTTACAAAATTTGGGCATTAATTTTTATTTCAATAAAACAGTTTAACACAAAACGTCAAACAGATTTATATTTTCAACAAAAAATAATATCATACAGATACTAACACTGCTATTTACCTATTGAATATTTCTTACAGTGCAATTTTCATTTTCTCACCAACACAACTTCATTTTTATTTTTGAACAGCACTGTTAACAGCACTATTAACTAGCTTTAAACCAATGGTTTTCATGTCATCCATCAAATTTTTTTCATCTAAGATATTTTCATTGAAATCTCTTGATTTTGTTATCATTCAGACATTTACATTTAATTTGGATGATTTAAAGTAGATAGCCGCCCCACAGCCCTTTGAGGACCTATCGGACCAGAAAAGGCGTTAACTCTTTAACCCATAAGCACTTTATTTTATTTCTGGATAAAACCAAGATTCATAAATACGCAAGATGTCAATACTTTAAAAATATATCGATATTCACACATTTTATTGTTCAGGCTTCTTTCCAGAAGAACTTCTGGTCATTCTGTATGAGTTTTCTTTGGAGCCAACTAACCTATTATCACACTGTAAACCCATTATGACAAATAAGTTCCCTACAAGCAAACAAATAAAAGTATTATGAAATAAAAAAAAAAAGATTTAAAAAATAATTAGGTATATTTACTAAATGTATTAAATTTAATATCTCACGAGTCTGGCAATACTGTGTCCTGTCAATGTTATTGTTAAATGATTTTTGACAAATAAAGAAAATTATATCATATTTTAAATTTAAAAAGATATAAAATATTTTAGAACAATACAAGAATAATGCATGAGATTATATACTTATGAAATGTAGTATCATAGGTACCAAATCTAAATAAGATTGATTTGATTTGCGAATTAAAATGAAAAAACATTCAAATTGTCTTGCAAATCGCGCTTGGTTTTCTAGATATTCGCCATTTTGTAAAATAGATATGGCAAAACGGACAATATTTTTGCACTAGTAGAGTATTAGTATACTGTGATATTAAAAAATGGGCCAGGTCCGGAAGACATCCCGAGGAGGCTGTTATATTAAAATTCCATTAAACCCTTCAGATTTAAAATTAAATTAATCGTGATTAAAAAAAAATATATATTTTAATTCGCGAATAAAAAATCAAAATAATTCTTTTTTGATACTTGATTCTTCTAATAAAATAAAGTTTGAATTATGGTAGTAAAATAATTCAATAAGAAAAATTAATTGGCGTATTAATTCTTCAAAATTTAAATCAGATTTGAAAATTGATTTATGGAATTATGTTTTTAAAGGTCTGTGCGTGATTATAAATTTTTTATAGAAAGGCATTGTCGCTTACGATTATGAAAAATTATCAAATAATAATAGGGTTCCTCCCTATCATTATTTCAGTTTTAAATCTTTAAAAACCTTTTTATGAAAAAATAATTAATGATTGCCAAGAATCTTACAGAAGAAGTTTATTTTTGTTGGTTTTTAAATTAATAAAAAATTTATAGAGAACTTTCCAAGCTTCATTTAAATGTTTATTTTACATTAATTGTTTTTTTGAGTATAAAACAATATAACAAATTTAATGCTATTTTTAATATATTTATATCACACGTGGCGATTTGCGTGGATTTTTTCGAATTTGTTCAGGGACAGCGACAAATATGTCTTAGCAGTCCTGGTAGAGTGAGAAAAAATAAATTACGCTTAAAACCAAACAAACAACACAAACATAAATGTGAATGTATGTGTGTGGGGATCGCTGTTTTAGATCAGAGATCTCTGTTTTGTTGATTTTGTTTGTTGTTGTGTGCTGTTCGCTTCCAAAAACAATAAAGAAATGTTTGCATTTCAGTCAAATGGTCATAACTTTGGAACGGTAAGATCTCTGAGCATTTTTGAAAAGTAAGAGGTAGGGCTATCTTTTAAGAGAAAAAAAAAATAAGTTACCTTCCATCTGGCTGAGCAAATTGAGGTTATGTGCATGTTCTTATGTATTTTTTTAAAAGCTCTGTATCTCGGCGATTTAATTTTTTTTATTAATTCTGAAAGGTCCCAAAGACCTTTCCAACAAGCCCAAAAACAAAAAAATCCGACCACTGGTTTAGAAGTTAGCAATTTAACCCTACTACCCTCCAACCACCAATCCGAAAATGTTCAAACCGGTGCCATTTCGCACACTTGCATTTTCGGGGATGGCGGCAATGGACATATTTTCATGAAATCAGCCAAGGAAAACGCTGATGAAATTCGGCGGGTCGTGACTGAATCACCCTGCATGGTGGAGGGTTTAATGACATTTGCTTTGTTAACTTTCATTTTGAACATTTTTGTGAAAAATTGTCATTACATCAAAATAAGTTCGTTAATTAAAAAAAATAAATTTAATGGACACGCTATATTTTATCAATATAATTGGTAAGAACTTTTATTTAAAAAATTGTATGCTTTTAATTACATATATTTTGTTTATAATAGAAAATATTGCCCAAATTTTAAACGATCGTCTGAGGAAAATTTACAAAAAGAGGAGCGACCCGTTTTCAATGCTGTTTAACGAAATTAAGCAGAAATACCGTTTTAATAAGCAAACGGTAAGAAAAATTGTAAATTTAGTAATGGATATTTCTGTAGAACGTAGAGGATGCGGAACAGCCAGAGCTTCAGGTCTTAGTAGCTTTACGTTGTTGGGAGCAAAGAGAAGTATGATGTGTATTCTGTGATAGTAATGTTAACAAAGACACAAAATCATACTTCTAGTTTCAGGATGATGCTGGAGACCTTCATGGTCTTGCACAACCAATGGTGAGCAGCATTTATGCAAAAGCTGCTCGTGCCAATGCTAAGTATGAAAAAGATTATATAAAAATGCCAACATCTGTTGAAAAAGAGGTAAAAATAGCAAAACAATTTAAGGCAATTAAGAATCTCCCTGAAATTATTGGCGCTATAGATGGAACCCACATCAAAAATATTATATAAATAGGAATGGGACTTTATTCAATAAATGTACAGGTAACAACAAGTTGCTACGCCCAACTTAGAATTTTAGACTGCCGAATTTTCAATGAGTCTAAAATAACAGACCGGTTTGAAAATAATGAATTTATAGGCCGGCTGATTGGTGAATGTGGGTACAAACTAACACCATACTTATTCACTCCATTACAATGACCTCAAAATGATAAAGAAAATAAATATAACATTGCTCACATTGAAAAAACCTGTAGAGATGAAATGACAGTTACTTTTCCTGACGTTAAAGTAGTCATTGTAGCTTTAGCTGTTCTACGTTATATCATTATATAAGATAACGATACCACTCCAGGTAAATCTAATATAATATATTATTTCTGAAACCCCTTTTTAAATATTTATATTTAAATAAAAAAATATCTGTTTTAGACGACTAGGAATATAACTCAGATTAAGAGATGCCATTTAAAATGTCTGAAAATGATTTACGCGTCCAAGAGGCAACAAGGAGATATAGTATTATCCTGAGAAATTTTATACAAAAATATTTTTAATTGTATTTTATTTATTTGTCAGGAGAATATTATTTATACTCGCGTTTTTATTTATTTTTATTATATTCACAATTTTTTGTCTTCGTGATTAGTTTTTTTCTTGTTAACTGGACTCTTTAATTGTAAAATGTCTTATAGAATATATTTCCACACAACTTTTTCTCTGAACATTATTTTATCCAATTAAGCACATTTTCTTTACTGAATTCGCTATTGATGTAGTAACCCCTTGTGCCAAATTTTATAATACCAGTTAAATTTTTTTTATTTAGTATGATTTAATCAAGAACTAAGTACTGAAAAAATTCTCAATAAAATTTAAAGAATTCATTTATTTAATTTTATAATTAATTAATTCAATAACAAAGGCTTTTTTAAATTTTTAAACAAAATAACCTAAAACTAATATTTTTCTTTTTATTCCTTTTGTTTTTCTTGAATTTTAATTAATTTTTTTGAATATCTGTAAAGAATGCCAATTTAATGTTAACCGAAACATAGAGTAGAGCTAATTGAAAAGTATGCAGTAAAACTATATATAACGAAAAACGAACGAAAAAACTAGCTATAACGAACGCAGAGGGGTCGAGGATTTAGGTGTTTATAATCGTAATTTGTTATATCTCTTTAACGTCGGAATAACATTTCAATGGAATTGTGTTTTATTTTATATTTTAATAAAACAAAATATTCAATAAACAATATCTTAAATAAATATTGTTGCTTTTTAGACATCTAGATTTTTCAGTCTTTTTTTTCATCTCTATTTGCAGTTTTTGAAGTTCTTCCTGGGATGTGAGCAGATTGTATTCTTTGTCAAGGTTTCCTAGCCTCTTCTTTTCTACTTCCATTTGGAGCTTATGTAGTTCCTCTCTGCATCCTATATCAAATTCTGTCAATTTCTTTATGCTGTCTTTCGTGACATTACTTTTTGTTTAGATTTTATACAGTTATTATTTTTTTGGTTTTGGAATAACTTCTGTCGATTTTAGTTCATCGTACATTTCTGTGCCATCCATCTCGAATACGTCATTATACCCTCCACCATATATGGTGAGGGTATATATCAGTTTGTCATTCCGTTTGTAATATGTCGAAATATAGGTTTAAGACCCCATAAAGTATATATATTCGTGATCCTTATGCAATTTTAAGTCGATTTAGCGATGTCCGTCTGTCTGTCCGTCTCTCTATCTGTTGAAATGGCGATCACGACGCGAAGACGCAAGCGGGGGTGCCAATTTTTACCCAGATTATTGAACATCCTCCCGAGCAGTTTGGTATTTAAAATGAGCAAAATCGGTTAAGCGGTTCAAAAGTTATGAGTGAAAATGTGAAGGTACCTCTAAATTTTTCATACAAATTTGTACAATTTTTCTGTATCTATTTTTTTTTTCTGTTAAGTAAGTAAAAATGTTATTAAGTCTTCTTATTGTTTGATTACATTTATTTTCTTACATACTATGAGAATAATAGAGCTATGTATATGTGTGTTACTCTGATTAAGTTAACGTAAAAATCAACAATGTTAAGTCGCTAACAGAGCTGACCTCTGTAAATAACATTGCTAAAACTAAATAAATAACATTACTAAAACTAAATAACAAAAGTTCGTTACATAAATTGACAAAACATATTCATATTACAGTTCATGCAAAATTTAGTGTATACGTATATCATCTTCAGCCCCTATGGTGGAGGGTATTCAAAGATTCGGCACAGCCGAATTTAGCCCTTTTTTACTTGTTTTTAAATGGCATAGAATTTGTTGCTTCTTCAGCAACCTGAAAAATATATTAAAGTTCGACATTTAAACAATTGTTTCTAATAATTTAATTTAAAGCATACGTAACTCAACACTCAATCTTTGCAATTCAAAATCAGAATCGCATTCGTTCGAATCAACTACGAACACGTTTGGTAATTCAAGAGCTTGTGATTCTCCACCAGTTGCTCAGCAGCTTTATTGCGAAAATATTTGTTGCGTCCCATTGTGCTTTTAATTGGGCCATACCCCCTTGACCACCCGTGCACAACTCGTTGCAACTAACAAACTAAAAAAAAAATTGAAATTATTATAGGTAAAAGGACCTCAAGCCTTTTGCTTTGGCAGATTGGTGTTAGTGTCGGTGTTCCTATTTTATATTCTTCTTTCTTATAAGCTCCTTCAGCAGCATATACAAAAAATATTTGTGGCAAGAATTTTACAATCTACAATGGACTATTAATTCTTTGTTGTACATTTACATTATCATATTCGTTTTTATTTTAATAAATATTTAAAAAATGTTATGTTTTTTATTCAACCCGAACTAATGTTGTGTAAACAATCAAAACAAATAAAATAAAACTGGTTATTTGAATACTTTTTTATCTGCAATAAAATATTGATCTAAATTACACTTTTTCCGATGATTTTTTTCCTCTTTTTCTTTTTTTTTTTAATTAATAAAAAAGTTATCATACATTTTTTATTTTATAAAAACAATATTTTTCTCAAACACGACAAAAAAATTATAGTAACAAGTTCCATAAAATAAATAATCATTGTTTTGCATTATTATGATTCAAGTGACAGATAAAAAAGTACGATCCTCGAATTTTTAACAAAGTTTTTTTACGCCTAAAATGTTTTTTAACTACTTTGTATTTGAAACCTGAATTAAGATTTTTTATGAACACGGCTGTTAGACTATATTATATCTGCTTAAATTTGTATGGAATGTTTATATAAAATTCGAAAAAACCAAACCTAATATATAAAAAAATTTTACAAGAGCTTTAAAATTTTGCATCGAAAATGATTTAGTTTCCAACGTGATACAAAAAATCCCAATAACAAAAGTAATAATGTACTTCTTAAGTTTGCTGTATGATATTCGAGGTCTGTTTCATAATTTAAAAAGAACAATTATGTACAATATATCAAAAAAAAAATTAAAGTCCTGGCTTTAATCCTAATTTTTTAATTTATACAAGTTAAATAATAATATTTCTGTGGAAAATAAATATTAAGTATGGACAACTGAATATTGGCTTGCACAACTAAAAATATAATTTAATATGAAGATAGTTGTCGTAACTGCCAGAATTCTATTGGCAACAAATTCGGTGGCCACAACTGATACTGTATTCTGGGTGTAGATACCGCCTTTTTTGTTTTATATATCCGTTTGATCATTTTTAACTCCAACGTCCATTTTCTTTCATTTGTTTTATTAATAAACAAAAAAGTAATAGAGGTTTAAAAATCAAAATATACACCCAGAGAAAAGATTGGTTGCAATTCGATCAAAACCATTAACATTTACTTGTGAGGATTTAAAAAAGGGAAAAGAGACTAAAAACAAGTAAGAGCGGCTAAATTCGGCTATGCCGAATCTTATATACCCTTCACCATGGTATTCTGAAGGAGATGAATACATCGTTGGAATCTACTACCTCATAGCTCTCCACAAACAAGCGGTATCCCCATTTATTTTTTCTTAAATGTCCAAAAATTTTAATCCAAAATAATATGTCATGTAAAATCTCAAATTTATATTTTTCCATATGTTTCAGCGCTTTTCTTGTCAAATTTGGCATTTTCTAGGCAAAAAAAAGTTGGCGACACTACTATTTATTTTTTATTTATATCATTCACAATAGTTGTGAAACGTATTTAACCTACGTATTTATCTTCACACTCTTATTAAACAAAGGGATTTTACTGGAAAAATTAGAGGTAGTCCTGGTTTTTTGCTAATATCTCAGCCATTTATTAACCGATCTGTCTGATTTTTAATAGCAAACAGAAATGGATCACATGTAACAGAAATAAAAAAGAATCAAGTCCTCATCATGTCTGGGTTCTTCGGAAAACCCATTTCAACACACAGACGGACAGACGGACAGACGGACAGACGGACATTGTTAAATCAACTTCGCTCTTCATATGGACCCAGAATATATATACTTTATAGGGTCTAAGATCAATATTGTAGAAATTACAAACGGAATGACAAACTTATATATACCCTTCCACCTATGGTGAAGGGTATAATCAATCCTATTATTCAATTATTGATATTTCCAATCATCTTTAAATATAAAATTCGTTTAGAATTTGTGTACGGTGGAAGCAACCATTAAATTAAAAATTTGGTACAATTTATCAAATTTATTAAAAAATTTTCGATATTCAAAAGTGTTAACTACAAGTACGGTTATTCTGATCAAATATATCATTTAATTAGGGTTTCAGTAGAAGCAACCGAATTGTGGATTGTATTGATAATAGACGTCAGTAATGATTGGTATTGATAAACAAATCTTATACTAATATTTGTTTTCCTTAACAATTGTTTAAATTCAAAATTAGCCATCGAAATTAATAAGTTTTTGTGGTGTGGTGGGTAGTACTCCGAATTTCCGAGTTCAAATCCCGGAAAAGGCGAACTTGGAAAAATGGATTGGTGGTAACAGATCTGCAGTTGATGGCTATTTTAAGGAACTAGAAAGTTCTTACTATAAACAGGGTATCAAAGCTATTGAATATCGCTGTGAAAAGTGTATCGAGCTAAAAAGAGATTATGTATGTTGCGAAATAAAGAATATTTTTCCCAAAACTGTACACTCTAAAAAATGCTTGTAAAATTACTACTATAAAATGGGCAAAGTTTTATGTAATATTACGAAAGTTCGGTAAATATAAACACCAAATGCGTAAAACTTTTTTGTGCAAACTTTCGTATACAATAATACACACACGCAGTATTTTTAGACACTATTTATTTACAATTAAACACATTATGCCTAAAATTAGTATTGTTTTATTAAATACAAATTTTACGCACAAAGATTGTAAATATACTAACTTATAGTAGTAAAAAAATATGACATTTTGAAATTGAAAAAAATCGATAAAATTTTCAAACCTAAAAAATAGATTCATAAGTTTTTTAAATTTATCAATTATTTGGAATTTCTAAACAATAAATTTATTAATTTTATTCTTGCTGTGAGTTAACAAACAACAAAATTATGTTTTTTATTGTGAATTACTAAATAATAAATTTATTGTTTTTTATTACAACACAAAAATTTGTTTGCTTTATAATTTTCAATATCATCGTAGAAAATGTGCGCATTTTTGTAGGATTTTTCCGCATTTTTATGTACATTTACAGGAAAATCGTGTTTCTTTACGCACAAATTTGGTAAATTTACTCTTTAATTTTAAAATTTTACCTATTTTATGTTCATCAACTTACGCATCATGTGTGTATATTTTTTTTTTTTTATTTACACACAGAGTAAATTTACCCAACTTATAGTAAGAGTACAGTTTCCTACTATAAGTTGGGTAAATTTCAACAGAAATTAATTAGAGTGTAGTGTTTTCTCTGTTAGGTCGTCTAATTTTTGGACCGCCCTCGTATATTTAATAGATTCTTTTATCTCATATATGCATTGAATTGGCTCACGAGATTTTTTATATTAACTTTTACGAATAGAGGGAGAACACCTATCGATGGAAAAATGAGTAAGAAAAGAAAACTACGAATATTGGAAAATAATCATAGAGCAGAGCTAGGCAAAACCAAACAAAAACAGAAAAATCAATCAGTCTCTCTTGAGCTTTTCTATTAAGCTTTTACTCGATTTGCCTCTCGAATTTTTGTTATCCAGTTGTCACCAAATTTCGTATAAGTAATATTGACATAGAAGAGAAATCAATTAGTCCAAAACAGCGATCGGCACTCATAGCACTCAGGGGCCGAACACAATCGGCAATTTACACGTACACAACACGAATGTCAACAAATCTCACAGCTAAGAGCACAAAAAATACAATTATTTCATTCAGTAGTGCGCTTACTTTCAACAAAGCAAGTGTATGCCGCTTTGTTGAAGAAATAAAGTACACTCTTAAAAAATTGTTTTTTTTTTATTATAGGTATTTATTTTTTTATATAGGTATTTATTTTTTTATATAGGTATTTTTTTCGTTTCCATTTTAAATTAAAAATGTGGAACGTTGAGTGGGAAGAATTATTTTTATTTTCTTTAAATATATTAAATGAGGCAGAGTGCCTTGTATGCAATCAAAAAAATGAGGGCATACTTTCTTAAGCGCCATTATGATAGTTGCCACTCTGAACAGCATTTGATAAATGGTATTGAAAGAAAACAATTAATTTCAAAATTGAAAAAGGACTTTCGATTAAAAAATATTCGTATTGCTAATAATATAAATAGAAATGCTAGTTCCTTAACTTGTAGCCAACTTAAAGCATCATATATAATTGCTTTAGGGTTAGCCAAAAAGGGCCGACCTTTTGAAGACGGGAATTTTTTTAAAGAAATGTGCCTCACAATACTGCCACTTTTTGGAAAAGCGGGACAAGAAGTGGAAAGTATTATAAATGAAATGCATTTGTCCGCCCGGACTATAGGTCGACGCACTGAAGATATAGGGCTTTATCTGCAAAGTGAGACAATAGAAAGAATTAAAAATTCAAGATTTATATCAATATGCTTTGATGAAAGTGTCGACATTTGCGACACTAGTCAAATGATTATATGCATTCGAAGAGTGGATAATATGTTTAATTCGTTTGAAGAAGTTTTGAAATTGGAATCTTTCTATGACAGCGTTACTGGTCACGTAATTTTTGATTCCTTTGAAAAACACGTTTTATCGCTAATAGATAAAAGCAAAATATCTGCAGTATGTACAGAAGGGGCTTCAGTCATGGTTGGCAAAAATAATGGTTTTGTTGGGTGTCTTAAAAAAGCTGGAATAAATATTCCGACATTCCACTGCATAATTCACCAGCAAGCATTATTTGCAAAAACCATTGGTCTTACTGAAACCATGAAAACTGCTGTTAAAATAATAAATCGTCTTAAAGGTGGGCATAATGCGCTTACCCACAGAAAACTTGTAGCGTTTTGTTATTTACTGAAATAAGGTGGTTAAGTCGTGGAAAAAGTCTCGAACGACTTTTCAACCTTAGAAAAGAAGTAGCTAACTTTTTGCAATTTCAGGCTTTACAAAAAGACACTGACTTAATAAATGCTATAAGCAGCCCCGAATTTTTATTAGACCTAGCGTTTCTGGCCGATATAACACTTCAAATAAATAATTTAAATTTAATATTGCAAGGAAGAAATAAACATTTTTGCGACTTGTATCACGCCGTAAAAGAGTTTACTAGAATATTGATCATTCTAAGAGATCAAATTGCGTCGCAAAACTTGTCAAATTTTCCAAAAGTAAATGAAATATTTGCAATTTTTCCAAATGAAAGTAAATTAAAAACATTTAGTGAAGAACTAAATAAACTTTTGGAAAATGTAAAAAAACGCTTTCAAGATATATTTAATATGCAATGGGCTATAAATATCTATAACGATCCACTGACGTGTTCCATGGGAAATGTTCCAGAAAATATTCAATCAGAATTGACATTAATGCAAGCAGATTTAACCATTCCAATGGATATGGGTCTTAATTTTTGGAAAAATATTTGCAGTTATAAGTACGGTGCAAGTAGGGATTTGATTTTAAATATTTATTCAATGTTTGGCACTACATATATTTGTGAGTCCACATTTTCGGTAATGTCACAAATAAAAAATAAATATAGAAATAAGTTAACTGATGGTCACTTGGAAACATTGCTGAAAATAAAGTGTTACGAAAAAGAAATTGACATAGACAAACTTATTGATTTTGTTAACAGAAATAAGTAATTTTTTTAACAATCGTAATCCTAACAGGGAAATATAACAAACTACTGAAACTATTGTGGTACCTAATGGCGTACTTTTTTAAGAATAAATAATTTAAGTATAAAAAATCAAACATGTTTTTTTATAAATAATACTTTTAAAATTGATTATGAATTATTTTTATTTTTTATAATAGAGAAACCAAAAACGTGAACTATTTTATTTATATTAATTCAATGAATACCGATATTCTCTTAACGATTTATTAATTTATTCATTCATTTATCTAGAAAGATAAAATAATTTCGTACGGTGTAAAACACCAATACATTCATATTCTCTCTTTTTGCCGACCGCTGGTCCAAAACCCCGAATTTCGTGTGTAATGCAGTGATGCCCAAAAAATTTTTGTTGTGTATTAGTGAGTAAGAGAGAAAAAACAAATTGAGAGAATTGATTTATTTACAGCCAAATTATAATGTAAGTAAGAGATTGAAAAACAGAATAATTATATTCATATAAAAAACCAAACATATTAATATACATAAATATTTTTAAATAAAATAATTCAATTTAATTTTTTTAATTTTAAATTGCAATACTCAATTATTTATAAACTCTAAAAGGAAAAGATGTTAATATGATATTTATGTTTTATTGTGCGTCATAGTCATTTTCATTTAGTTCGTATAACAAAACAAAAAAAAAAAAAAAACAAGTAAAAAAGGGCTAAATTCGGCTGTGCCGAATCTTTGAATACCCTCCACCAAAGGGGATGAAGATGATATACGTATATACTAAATTTAGCATGAACTGTGATATGAATATGTTTTGTCAATTTATGTAACGAACTTTTGTTATTTAGTTTTAGCAATGTTATTTACAGAGGTCTGAGGGTAAATTCTCGTTCTGTGATAATGTGAAGTGAAAAAAAATTTTTCATTTTCGTTTTCATAAGCACTTTTCACTCGAACTTTTCACAAATACATAAATTGCGATTCTCGTATGTATTATGAAAAAAATGTTTCATTCGCACTGTACCCATGAAAATTTTGTAACTGTGTTATCCAAAATTTAAAGCAAATGTCAAAACAGAGAAAAACGTAAACAAAAGTGAATTCAGTTTGTAAAATTTATTTTAAATAATTATATAAAAATATCTGGATTAATTGTATTATTGGATATTACTCAAAAATTCCGGATGCAGTAAATAATTTAATAATTTATAGGAATTTTTTGAGAGTGCTGAGACACATACTTCGAGATGACCACAATCCATTCGAGATGACAACCGACAAGCACTTCATGGATTTATATCGGCTTACTTTAAGTGAACTATATTTGGTGTGCGTATGAAGTCTAATATTACTTAAAGAAAAAAACATTTCGAAAAGAATATAAATAAATATGTCATACTTTTGCCATTTTTCACTGCCCTTTTAGGTCACACTAAAACTGTTAAGGCTCGCCGCTAATTCGTTACACTTTTCGTCTCTAAATTTGGCACCATCTGCAGTTACAAATCTGTAAATATGGGATTAATAAAAGTGTGATTATGGTTATTAAGCTACTTACTTATCGTTTGCAATGTCCACATGCTTTTCTTATAATTAATTAAATACTCCTTTTGGCTTTCGCTGGCACGCTTTCCTCTTACAATCTTCTCCATGTTTATTTCACTTATAAATAGTCTGTGTAAACAATTTTTTCATATGAAAATATTTTGACAGTTGTTTGCACTGTTACACAAAACAAGAATCGCCAGTGCTGTGCAATCGTGAAAAAATCTTGTTTCGTTCCACTTTTTTTTCATATGAAAACGTTTTGATATTTCTTTACATTTTTTCACAGAACGCGAATGAAAAGTACTATGAAAACGTGAAAAAACTTTTCATTTCACCGTTTCACAGAACGAGAATTGACCCTCTGCTCTGTTAGCGACTTTAACATTGTTCATTTTTACGCTGACTTAGTTATCATAGTATGTAAGACAATAAATCTAATCGAACAATAAGAAGACTTAATAACATTTTTACTTACTTAACAGAAAAAAAAATAGATACAGAAAAATTGTACAAATTTGTATGGAAAATTTAGAGGTACCTTCACATTTTCACTCATAACTTTTGAACCGCTTGACCGATTTTGCTCATTTTAAATACCAAACTGCTCGGGAGGATGTTCAATAATCTGGGTAATCTGGGCACCCCCGCTTGCGTCTTCGCGTCGTGATCGTGAATTCAACAGACAGACAGACCGACAGACGGACAGACATCGCTAAATCGACTTAAAATTGCATAAGGATCACGAATATATATACTTTATGGGGTCTTAAATCTATATTTCGACATATTACAAACGGAATGACAAACTGATATATACCCTCACCATATATGGTGGAGGGTATAAAAACAGCCGCTACTAATGTGCATTCATCGCTTGTTCATTGAGGCAAAAAGTATATAATTTTCTATAGAGTATTTTTCCCGCTCTACCAGAAATTCAACATGGTACAGAGTTCAGCGGCAACATTTTTAAATGAGAGGGCAACATTTTCAAAGTTGCTAAAGTGTTGAAAAACATTTAATTTGGTGTATGCAGTGCTGCCACATAAACAGTGTGATTTTTTATCCCAGTTTTTAGGATTCTTAACTTTTTACTAGTTTTTCATGAAAACAACTTTTTTTTCAAATTATTGCATTTTTTATAGGTTTTTTAGTTATATGTTGACATAGTTGGTCAATGTGTGTGTACACACTTTAATACTTTTCATGTCACAATGTTATGTTTGAATTCGTAACTATTTTTTAACACAATTACAAATTTTTGTTGTATTTTTTTACTTCATTAGACATGTCTAATTTTATTAAAAATGAATAGTATATTGAACAAATATTATATTTTTATATGAAAAATATGAAAAAATACATGAATAAAATAAAAAAACATATTTTTTTTATGAAATAATCTAAAAAATCTCTGGTTATATGGCAGCACCGCTAAACACTACTAAAAGTTGCCGACCAAAACTCACCTTTGTTTCCGCCAAACTATGTTCGTGTTCTAAGAGAGTACCAAAAAGTTCGTGAGAGAGAAACATACTCTATAGAAAATTTATACTTTTTGATTGAGGACTAAATGAAAGAACATTTTTTAAGTGTGAACCTGAAAAAAAGTAAAAAAGCATCCACTAAACATGTGCACTTGTCGACTTATCATCAACAAAAAGTATATAATTTTCTAAAGAGTATGTTTCTCTCTCACGAACTTTTTAGTACTTTCTTAGAACACGAACATAGTTTGGCGGCAACAAAGGTGAGTTTTGGTCGGCAACTTTTAGTAGTGTTTAGCGGTGCTGCCATATAACCAATTTTAACTATTTTTTTCCGTTTTTTGGGATGCTAGAGATTTTTCATATTATTTCATAAAAAAAATGTTCTTTTATTTTATTCATGTATTATTTCAGATTTTTCATATAAAAATATAATATTTGTTCAATATACTCTTTATTTTTACTAAAATTAGACATGTCTAATAAAGTAAAAAAATACAACAAAAATTTGCAATTCTGTTAAAAAATAGTTACGAATTCAAACATAACATTGTGACATGAAAAGTATTAAAGTGTGTACACACACATTGGCCAACTATGTCTATTAATATCCATTATTTCCTATTTCTATGGTAAAAATATATAAAAAAGAGAATAAATATGCTATTAATTGTTGCAACATATAATTAAAAAACCTATAAAAAATGCAATAATTTGACAAAAAAAATTTTTTTCATGAAAAAACTGGTAAACAGTTAAGAATCCCAAAAACTGGGATAAAAAATTACACTGTTTATGTGGCAGCATTGCATACACCAAATTAAATGTTTTTCAACACTTTAGCAACTTTGAAAATGTTGCCCTCTCATTTAAAATTGTTGCCGCTGAACTCTGTATCATGTTGAATTTTTGGTAGAGCGGGAAAAATTATATACTTTTTGTCATCAACTACTAAATGAAAGAGCATAAGAATTTGTGTGAGTTTTCTCCAAACAATTGTTTCATGAACTGGGCATCCCTGGTCTAGGGAAACCTTCACAAATAATTTAAATCTTGTACTTTAGTATTTAATTTTGTATAAACTACGATATGGAACCCTGCGTCTGGTTAAAAGCAAAAACATTTAACCTGTTTATATGCACCTTGATTTTAAACTTACGAAATGAATACAAATAATTTTTTCTAAACCATTCACTGGAACAAAAAACAAAGAAATTAAAACAAAAAAACTTAGAACATTTTTACTCTCCTTTCCACTAAAACTTTTGATATTTTATGACAACAAGTAAACAATATAGTTTAACACTATTTGAAGCTTCTTCGTTGTTAAGGTTTGTGTTGTTTTGTTCAACGGTACTTTCAGCTCTTTATTTTTGGTTATTACAGTTAATTCCTGATAACTGCAATGCGGTTATATGTATGTTATAAATAGTATAAAATCTCTGGTTAAGTAGTTTGAAAAACCAGTTGTCATAAAGTCTGAAACCCCTCTCACTACTAGGATATTCAATTAATCGACATTTTTAATCGATTAATTTTATATTATTTAGGTTTTTTCTTAACCGATTAACAGAATAAAACTTTAAAATAGGCAGATATTTCTTTCTGTAATTGATTTTAGTAAATATTGCGCATAGAATTTCGAAGAAACACACGACGGTCAATTCCGGCCAAAAATAATTTTTTTTAATATAATTTTGATTGTAAATTATAGATAACACTTAAAAATATGCAATTTAATTTTTATTTTGGTTACTGCATAACATATGTAACATATGTAATTGTTAAGTTAATCATTTTCTGCTTGTAATTTTAAGGTTTTTAAATTTAGTTTTTTACTTTTAAATAAAAGTAGGCTATGATTTTTCTCTGTAAGTTTTGTTTGTTATTTAGCACGTGTTTCTTAAATAGTGTTATAAATTAATCATTTCATGTGGTTATTGGATTTGGTGCGCGCAATTTTTGGATAAGGAAAATTATTTCGAATTGTTTAAAAACAAATAAAAACTATATTAAACCAAATTTGGATGACAAAGCAAGTTGTGATACTATATTAGTTGTTGTTTTTGTTTTTTTAGATATTTGGAAATTTGAATAACCACGAGAACAAAAAATCTCATTGAGTTTGTAATTTAATCTAACAAATATCTCTAGAAATTCTATAAACTTCGTCTCCTGATGATTTCCTTAGGCAAAAATGAAATCCGGATAGAGACCAGCCTTCAACAAATTATTTTCATAATTTGTTATAAGTTTTGTGGCATTTTAGCACATTTAATTAAATGAAAGTTTGTTTTAAGCAGAAGGATACCGTCTTTGAGATTATTGTTATTAAAAAAGAAGATCGGAAAAAACACTCGTATATTTTGAAAAATATCAAAAAATTTTGATATTTTTGGAAAAATCTATATGTACATATTTATATTAATAGAATAGTGAAAGTATATATACTTAGAAAGACCTCGTTCGTGCCTTTTAATGTCGTTTACAAATTTAAAATCGGTTAAATAATGACTAAGCTAAAAATGTTTAAATTTGTGGGTCCAAATAAATATAAGTTTGCCCATATCTCGGAAATTTAAGGGTATTTTGGAACTTGTAAAATCGGTTTTGTAATACACTCAGCTAGACCTACAACCTGCATTTTCCAAGTTATTTGTGAGTGCAGCGCAGTGTTATTTATTAAGGATATATTACCTTAGTAGAAAGTAGTTGTGTAAATCAAAGTTACAAATCGCTTAAGTAACGTTTATTACTTATAATCTATGTAAATACTCATTTCAAAGATGTAAAAAAGGGAGTCAAATAGATCATAGCGTAGTATTAACCTAAAAAGGGATAAAGGTTTACATAAGGGGCAAAATATATAAAACCGATATAAATTAAGCATTTTTGCTTGAACATTAAGGGCCACCTAGCATCATTATTATAATGTTGGTGGGCTTAAACTATTTTTTTTTTATTACAACGATAAATCGATTGAATAATCTACTCCCCAGCAAAAACATTGTATTAACTACTTACCAGGCTATTTACACATTTAATTACTTTTGTTTAGGAAGTCCAAAAAGTAATGGGTACTCATAATTTTTTGGCTGTTTGTAAGGGAGAGGGTAATGACCTCCCATTACTTTCTGTTTTTTGTAAGTTAGAAGATAAAGAACCACTCATTACTTTTGGGACATCGCAAACAAAAGTTATTAAGCGAAAAATGCTGGTAAGAAGTTGAAACAAGGACCCTTCAAACCAGGATGAACAAACTAAAAAATTTTTAGCCACCCATGATGCCATGCTGCCTTGATGCCAAATAGTGCGAGTACAAAAAGTTCTTAGCCGACACTATGAAATTCTTAGCCCATTTACAGAAGCATTTAGCCTTTAGCAAGGGTTGTACCACAAGTACAGTGATTGTGTTGTGAATGTATACATGTTTGAATTTTTTTTCCTAACTTACAACAAACAACATTATTAATTATTATAACAAACAAATTATTAAAAATTATAAAAACAAATGTATATTCGATATTTTTATTTTATTATTTTCTGTATAAAGCTACTTTGAATATTTTCAAAGCGTATAAACTTTTTTGAAAACAAATTAATTTTCAATCAATTACACTGTGACACAAATTCGGGGTCATGGTTTGGGGGGTGGATGATTCCAGTGCCAGACGATTGCATATCGTCCATAAAGTAAAATTCCGCAAACTGTTTGCCGCTGTATAGCCACAGTCCGATTTTATGGCCTTTTAAAGTTTCCATTTCTGCGGCCAGCACTGTAAAAAAACAACACCAAAAAGTGGTACAAGGACATATCTAAGCAAAAACTCGTGTTTGGCAACCTACAATAAAATTTTACAAGAATTTTTTTGTAGAACATTTTAATCCTCCATCGCCCACACAAGTGGGTAATTTTTTAAACCTCAAAAACGACATTTTAGGGTTAAAATCCTCGGCAGGGTCGGCGAAGACCAAAAAGTCGCCAGAATAACATTAGATTCCTAAAAAGTGATGTTAAAAAGGGTTGTTAATTTATATAAAATTTACATTATATTTAAATTTAAAACAAAGTTATTGTATTGTACCAATTCAGGGCTTATTGAAATTTATATTTCCATATGTTTCATTATAATTATTTAAATTCATTTCTCTTCAAATAACTTAATCGTCCCCATCAGTACTGTTATCAGTATCTGAATCATTGCCATTATGATCTTTATTTTTGAATATCTGTATGCTTCACCAGCAAATTTCAGCTAGCACTGCCGCTGTAGAATGTTTTCCTCTGTATCTGAAATTAATATTTTTCAAAACTATTAGTTTTATTATATGAACAAATTATTTTATATTACCTATTTTCAAAGCAATTTTATGATATATTTCACCGTGTTCATCAGATTCTGACGCTAGTTGCTTGCTGAAAAAATCCAAATGATGATGCAGATAGTGTGTTTACAATGACATGTTAACTCCGATTTTTGATAATGCAGTTAACATGTTTGTTACAAACACATCATAGTTGGAAGAGCAATGCTTGCTAAGCAATCCATTGATGACTTCTTTAGTAACCTTTCACGCATCTGATTCAGCAGTAACTAAAATGTTGTTGAAATCGTTGCTTTTAGTGAGTTTTCGTATATCACGACCACTTAGTACACCTAAAAAATAAAAAAATTAACATACATTTTTTTTTACTTTCGGTAATTCTTGAAAATTTTTTTGTTAAACAAACAAAAACTTCTTCCCTTTTTATAAAATTCTTGACAATGACAAGTTTTATGTGCAGAGGAAGTAATATATTTTCTGTTGGGATCAAAGGCTTTCGAATAATAATGGTCATTTTGAAGTTACTATTTTGTCTTTCCTTCCAATCGTTGCAAGCATACTGATCCCCTACAAAACGCGAGTCCCAATCGCAAGTGAAACACATTCTTTTAACATACCCACCTTGAAGTCCACATAGTAGTGCAACCACTTTGAGGTCACAACATATGCGCCACTTATGTTCTGCATAGTAAATGTTATTAAGTATAACTTGCATCGCTTCGTATGTTTCTTTGGTTTGCGTGCTATATGCTACGGGGATTGAGGGCTTTGTATTATATTTATGTAGCAAAACCGCTTTCAGGCTAGATTTGGAACTATCTATGAAAATTCTCCAATCATCCGGATTGTATACAATTTCCATTTCTTCCATTAACTGCTTAACATTAGTGCAATATGCTGAAGTTTTTCGGAGTTGACAATAAAATAGTTCTAAAGTGTAGCTTGACGGCTCCTGTAGGATGTGACTTTTATTTCAGGTGTTAAGAGGTTGTTCAATTTTAATGATGATGCCAGTATTTCCGATTTTCGCTGTGATATTTCCAATTTTGCTACAATTGTAAAGTGTATTTTGATCAGTCAGATTAGGCTGATTTGAAACAGATGGTTCGCGTCCATATAAAGGGTCAGCAGCTAAATCATACGCTGATTCAAGAGTTGAAGTTAGGTCGTATCTTGGAAATGGACGATCATCAGTATGTGGTAATGGAGTTTGTGCACTTGAAACCTTGAAATATTTATACAGCTTCCGCTTTCCTTTTGGTACGACCACCCTTTTTTTGGAAGACAGATAACAAATGGTCGTGGTTCTCAGGATTTGGATTCCATTTTTGGTTAAAAATAAACTATATATTGAAATAAGTTTTATATGCTTCAATAAACTGGGCACTAAAATCACCTTTTCTTCGTTGTTTTATTAACGAATTTGCCACAAACGTAGCAAAAACTATTTATGCTTGGGAACTTTTAGGACCCTTAAACTTAGGAAACTTCTGTGTAAATGTAAAAACATCAAAAAAGGTCTAAAATGCCCCCTTGTGTGAGCGATAGAGGGTTAAAATGTTCTACAAAAAAAATCCTTGTAAAATTTTGTTGTAGGTTGCCAAATACGAATTTTTGCTCTGAAACGTCCTTGTACCAATTTTTTTGGTGTTGTTTTTTACAGTGCTGGCCGCAGAAATGAAAATTTCAAAAGGCCATAAATTCGGACTGTAGCTATACAGCGACAAACGGTTTGTTGGGTTTTACTTTATGGACCATATGTAATCGTCTGGCGTTGAAATCATCTACCCCGCAAAATAGTGTTGCACAGTGTTATAATTAGTTTTTTTTTTTTTGCATTTGTGTTATTTCATTACCATTAGTAATGAAATTTTTAATGGAAAAAATTTCATTACCATTAAATGGTAATAACATTTTTTTCATTTGCATTAGTGTCAATGAAATTTAGTGGTAATGAAATTTCAGTGGTAATGAAAAATTCCGAAGTATGGTTTTGTTTGATGTAAATATTACAAAAAAAATGTAAATGTTTATTAAAATGGGTTTTTTTAATGCAGGTAAAAACAAACAAATTGTTGTTTTGTGTTTTTTGTCCCTTGCTTACTCATGTTTACCGATGTTTTGTGTTTTTTGTCTCTTTCATACTCACGTTTAGCTTTGTTTTGTCTGTTGTCTTAGGCAAAAAAAAAAATCAAATATACACTTGTATAATTATTAATAATTTGTTTGTTATAATAATTAATATTGTTGTTTGTAGTATGTTAGGAAAAAGTTCAAACATGTATACATTCACAACACTACAAAAAGTATATAATTTACTATAGAGTATTTTTCCCGCTCTACCAGAAATTCAACATGGTACAGAGTTCAGCGGCAACATTTTTAAATGAGAGCGCAACATTTTCAAAGTTGCTAAAGTGTTGAAAAACATTAAATTTGGTGTATGCTGTGCTGCCACATAAACAGTGTAATTTTTAATCCCAGTTTTTGGGATTTTTAACTGTTTACTAGTTTTTTCATGAAAACAATTTTTTTTTTTAAATTATTGCATTTTTTATAGGTTTTTAGTTATATGTTGCAACAATTAATAGCATATTTATTCTCTTTATTATATATTTTTACCATAGAAATGGGAAATAATGGATATAACAGACATAGTTGGTCAATGTGTGTGTACACACTTTAATACTTTTCATGTCACAATGTTATGTTTGAATTCGTAACTATTTTTTAACACAATTGCAAATTTTTGTTGTATTTTTTTACTTTATTAGACATGTCTAATTTTAGTAAAAATAAATAGTTTTTTGAATAAATATTATATTTTTATATGAAAAATCTGAAAAAATACATGAATAAAATAAAAAAACATTTTTTTTATGAAATAATCTGAAAAATCTCTAGCATCCCAAAAAACGGCAAAAAAAAATAGTTAAAATTGGTTATATGGCAGCACCGCTAAACACTACTAAAAGTTGCCGACCAAAACTCACCTTTGTTGCCGCCAAACTATGTTCGTGTTCTAAGAGAGTACTAAAAAGTTCGTGAGAGGGAAACATACTCTATAGAAAATTATATTCTCTTTGAACACAATCACTGTACTTGTGGTACAAGCCTTGCTAGAGGCTAAATGTTTCTGTAAATCGGCTAAGAATTTCATGGTGTAGGCTAATAATTTTTTGTGGTCGCACGATTTGGCATCATGGGTGTCTAAAAATTTGGTAGGTTTTTCATCCTGGTTTAAAGGGTCCTTGGTTGAAAACCTGTTTTTGCTGGGTCATTACAATGTGCACTTTAGAGAAAAATAAATATGTAATATTTTTTTGTAATAATCCAAAACAATAAGTAATATATTCAAGTAACATGCAAACTACGCCTAGATAAAAAAAATAATAATTTTACTTTCCGATTTTCACATATGCATAGTCGACTGTGGTACTTAAAGTTTTGTAACTACTGCATGGTTGCATTTATAACTATCAAAATGATAGAAAAACAATCAAAAAGTTTTGAATAAATTAAATATATATAAAAACTTTTAATAGTTTACATCACGAATATTTATGATATTAAATAATAAAAGCTGTTTATTTGTGTTTTAAATGACGTTTGTAGTTTATTCCATACGTTTTTTTATATGGACTTTCCGATAATCTAAAAATTAAACAAAAATATTGTGTTGGGAATTGAAAATAGACAGATAAAAGATTGGTTGCAATTCGATCATATTGTATTGGGAATTAAAAATATGGAAAAGGAACTAAAAAACAGAACTATTATCCAATTATTGGTATTTCCAGTCAACTTCAAAAATAAAATTCGGTCAGTAACTGCGTCCAGTAGAGGCAACCATTTATTTAGTGAATGTAGTAGAAAATTAGTACAATCTATTAAATTTATTAAAACATTATCAATTTTTAAAAGTGGTAACTACAAATACCAACCGAATTGTGGATTGTATTGATTATAGACGCAACTGAGGATTGGTATTTGTAAACGAATTTTAAACTATATTTATTTTCCTAACAAATTAATTAAAAAATAAAATTTTTCTTAAAATAAAATTTTTCTTAATATACAATTTTGTGTAACTTAATAACATTTATGTGGAATATAAATACTAAATTGAACTACTGAATATTGGCTTTCATAACTAAAAATATAATTTCATATGAAGACAGTTGTCGTAACCGCCTGAATTCGATTGGAAACAAATTCGGTGGACGCAACTGATACTGTGTTTGAACTAACCGAGTTTATTTGTTGCAGCATCCAAAATATGGTCCACAATTTGGTTGGCACTCTAGTTTTATGGATGTAAAACTAGAAATATTTAATAAAATTATTTTCTCGTAAAATCCTACGATTTGGTCTGTGCTCGGTATTGTAAAGAATTAAGAACAAATTTTGCTAACAAACATGTTTATTGAGCCGATTTTGTCCGACTTTGTGTGTAAAATTTAAGAAAAAGTCCGAAGTAAAGCAAACAATTTTTATATGTCTTCAAAAAAAACCGACCAAATATTGTTTTTTGTACAAATTGGTTGGTTGGACACATTTGGCATTATGAAATAGGATTTAATCCCGACTAAAATTTAACCTACAAATAAATTTAAATTGTATATGAGAAATAACACCTAATGTGTCAGTTAAATTTCCATTTTAGTAATTAAGCATAGTAAATTCTGAATAATTTTTATTTAATAAAACCCAGTTTTTAACTTCATATTTAATTGCTATTTGGACTTTAAGTTATTTTTGATTACAAACGTCAGTTTTTAACTTCAAAATTTAATCACATCTAAGTGGCAAATCTTGGGAATTAAAAGTTTAATTAAATTGCATAAATTTGGCATATGATTTTGACACTTTGTTTTTTTCGCGTAGTCAATTTAATAAGTATATTAAAAAACATAGTATATTGTATATTGCACTTTTTACAGCAGCCAGTAAAAAATCAACTTCGGTCAAGGTAAAATTTTCAATTCTCTTAATTTTTTTCTTTTATATTATAATATTTTGCTATATTTATTATTTAATAACTATTTTAATTTTTTTGTTCTTTATACACTTTTTCACTACATAAATAAAATATTACACAAATCAAGAAGATCGAAGAAAACTAAAATAATTATTAATAATAGTGTTGTATACTAAATTTGCTTACTATGCTTTAGCAGAAAGTTTAGCTATTTTGTGTACGACGCTCTTCTTGTTTTTAAACAATTTAAAGACATTTATTTCTTTGGCAATATTCTTAAACTATTATCATAAAATTTAGTAATTTTTCGGAAAATTTTAGGTAAACATTTTTCTAAAGATATTATATAGTCACCCAGCAAAAACATGGTAATGACAGGCCTTTCCTGTGAAGATTACTATGAAATGATAGTTCCATACCTTTTTCATTACCTTAAAATCAGAGTACGTATTTGGTGTGCATTACTATTTCATTTGTGGTCAGTTATCTTGTATCACTGTACATGAATGAAATATAATCAATGTTTCATTTTTCATTTATGTTAATTTCTTCTTACGCACACATTTCATTTTTTCATTGTGGTATATTCCCTGTAGGAAATGTCGATAGTGAAACTGTACTGATTCACTATTGACTTTGTCACCAGTACTACTGACTAATTATGACCCGGCCAACGCTTTCTGCTGTAGACATTTAACATGTGCGTGTCATTGCCCATGTTAAATGCCTAGGTAATTCTAGTCTACACTTTTGGAACTTTTTACTTGATTTCCGCACTAGGAAGGAAAATAAGTTTAAACATGTGCATTTATTTCGGTAAATTAGATATTTTATTAATAAAATTTTTTTATAAATTTCATTAAAAAAAAATTCGTACAAATTTTATTTTGGAGTAGACAAATCTTCAAAAGACTGCACAAAATCATCCACAGGCTTCGTAAAATCTTCATCAGGCTTCACAAAATCTCTAGAGTTGCAATTTTCACTAAAAATTGTTGCCTCTTTCTAGTTATTTTTATTTTTATACAAAATCAATTCTTTTTTTCCACAAGTTTTTGTAATTTCTTTTGCTCATTTTGTTCAAATTTGTACATTTAACTTTTAAATTAATTTTTCTTTATATTTTTATTAAAAACTTTAATTTTTCATGCAACTATGCACATGTATTTTCAACAAAATAAAACAATAAAAAAAATCAAGAACAAGCACAGCTTTGCAGCTTCAAAAAAGGAATGTAAAAAGTATAGGCGCTTTATTGACATGTCACCAAAAAAGTCACCCAAAATAGTGGACAAAAGTGGTGACTTGTAGACACTTGACCCCAGGCCTTCTACAGGGTTGTGTCTCATGTTTTTATTCTCATTCATGTTATGAAAATTGAAATTTACACAACATGTTCTCGTGTGAAACATGAAATAACACATTTTATTTTCATATACCACGAAATGAAAAAAAATTAATGAGACTGGTAGTGAAAATTTTCATGATACGCTTCGTGATACTTTTTTCATGATACACTTCGTGATACGCTTCGTGATACTTTTTTCATGATACACTTCGTGATACACTCTTATTTTCATTATTTTTGAATTTTTTCTTCGTAGCTAAATTATGCACTTGTAAAATTTAATGTAAAACACAAAATTAAGGTCTAAATTAAAATAATTTGAAATTAATTTGGTTTCCAAATTGATATTTCTAGAACTAAATCATAAATATTCAATGTCAAAATTAATTAAACACCCGGAGAAAAGATTGGTTGGAATTCGATTAAGACCATTAAAATATATTTCTTAGGAAAAAATTTTATTTAGAATTACCTATAATCAATTAATAATGCTTAAATATTGCATTAAGAAATAAAAAGAGGGAAAAGGAACTAAAAACTATCCTACCATTTATTTAGTGAAAATACTAGATAATTGGTGCAATCATCACAATTATTAAAAATATGTCAATATATAAAAGTGGGTACTTCAAATATGGTTATCCTAATTAAATGTACCATTAAATTATGGTAGCAGGGATCGGGATAGGAAAAAATTCCTTCTTTTTAAAAGTTGTTTTTTTTTATTTGATATAAATTTTTTGAAAAACACAATTTTTTTTAATATTTTTGGTTGCATGCTAACCCAGTAGACCAAATCTTGTTGGGTTATACCATATTTATATTTTTGGATCTTGGCAATTGTACTAGAAAACAGATGTAAAATGTTTTAGATCAAACAACTTTTTAAATTTTTTTGTTTTATTTAACTCAATATATTGTGGAATGATATATTTTTTATAAAATAAAATATATTTTTGCGATTTTGTTAGATTTATATATTGGATTTATTTTTTTTCAGTTTTAAAAACCACGTGCTTTTGTTTTAATGTTTTTTGTTTCTATAACTGCAGGTAGAAGAAATTGTGAAGGACGATGATACAGCTGATGAAAATTACACAATTGATTAAAATGTACACAATGTACACAATACGTTTTAGAATGATAAATAATAACAAAAATGAAATAACTCCAATTTATAAATCTAACAAAATCTCAAAAATATATTTTATTTTATAAAAAACTAGCTGACCCGGCAAACGTTGTCCTGCCTTAAAAGTTGAAATGTAATATATGTATTGTCAACATATCTAAATATGGTTTAAATAAATCAATCGTTTTTAAAAACGATTTCGAATTCCTTAAAATTTGTGAACAAAGTGAAAAAACGTATTTTTTGAGGGATCAGTATATTAAACATTTGTATTCATGGTCATTTTTATTTACATTTTTAATCTCAAGGTGTTTTATTTGCATTTCGAAGTATCTAATAAAAAAACTATTATTTTTAACACGATATCATCGTTTTGTTTATTGCTAAGCTTTATGATACACGATATTTTTTGTTATGTTGTCTGGCGCGTAAACAAACAAACAAATTTGATGGTTTTCCGACACGGAAACAGGCGACATACAATTGACCATGCGAGAAGCATGGATTATCAAAATTAATACCGCAAACTGTCAATGACTGCCCTTGCGATTTGTTCATTGTCATTGCAAATGCAAGCCACACCGGAAACTGCAAGCGTTCAAATTCAAATGGCATGTCGGTGGGAATCATTGGGATGCGTGGTATCAAAACGTCTTCTCCTTTGTATTTTCCTTTAAAAATTGAAGCATCGATGACGTTGTTCATCAGTTTTTTCACTACAAGTCTTGTGCCATTACAAGGACGTAGTTGGTTGATATTTCGCAACATTATGATTACTGATCCGACTTTTAGTTGTGAGGCGGTAATCCGGAAACTTCCAGCGAGTTCAAAAACTCCGTTGGATAGTTGACGACATCATCTTGAGAAGTAACGGAATCCACCGATTTATACACTCACAATATATTTTCCGTTGCCGACTGTAGTTTATTTAAAAAGTAATACGTAAAGTTTGTTTTTAAATGAATAATCAATTAAAATTCATAGAAATATATTTTTTAGCTATTTGAATCAGTCATTCAAAAAACCAACTATAAAAATTTACAGACATTCAGTAGGAGTTGATATTTTCAGTTAAATGTTAAATTTTATGTTTTCTGCTTCAAAAAATAGAAATTCATATAATTCCTTTTTGTTTTTTTTTTTACCAAAATAGTTTGTATATATACAAAATTATTTGAATAAAAATTACAAGAAATTATTTAAATATAGATACAAACAAAGCCAATAAAAATATATACATATGCATGTGTTGTGTTCTGTTTTGTAATTACATACCAATAAAAAAAACTTTTAATTTGAAAAACAAACCACAAAAGTAGTTTTTTCTAACTTTTTGTGAGTAAAATTTTTATTTTAAACGACTTTCTATTGATTTTACTACTTTTGTTGGTTATTAAACAATGATTAAAAATAAACAACAAAATGGGTTGAATATATTGAAAAATCAGTAGTCCTCTTTTTGATTGTATTTTCGATTAATTTAATATGTATTTTAAGTTGTTTTTAACGAAATAATATTGTGAGTGTACATCCTCAATTCGAGATCAATTTAACTTTGAATCTTAAAATTCAATTCGTCGACATCAATATTTTTCGCAGCTAATATAGCACGTTCGCTCAACCAAACATGATTTTTGTAATTTTGTGCAATGTTTGGGAACACCTTATGGATAAGTTCGGTCTTTGATTCGGTGAACTGGCAAAAATCGACGGAAAATTTAATGCAGTTAGTCGAAATGTCAACTTTAATTTTGCCATTTCCAATGTCCATCAATTGTTTCGAAAATACTGCTCCGAATTGGTCGTTCTGCAACTCAACACGCATGTTCGTACTTAATTTTAGTTTTTTGACGTGTTTCCACAAAACGGACGACTTCAAACATGCATTGAGTTCATCGGCTGGAGTTGACCAGGGCTATAATGGTAATGTTTGGCGGAAATCTCCTGCCAATAGAATCATTGATCCGCCGAACCGGTCTTGATTATTTCGTAGATCTTGCATAGTTTTGTCTAATGCCTCCAAGGACTTTTTATGCGCCATCGTACATTCATGCCAAACTATCAATTTGGTTTGCTGCAAAACGTTAGCCATCGCAGAGTTTTTCGAAAGGTTGCACGTTGGAGTTTCATTGATTTGCATATACAACGGAAATTTCCTCGCTCAGTTGCAAATCTGGATTTGATGTTCTAGCACGAATCTGATGCAAAATATCATCAGACATATCGTCTTTGTATTTAGACCACAAATCAGTCGCCTTTGATGGGAAGCATGTTGAGATTATTATGGAAAACAATGTTCGTATTTAATGAGCATTTGATGAAATTGCAGCATTCCAGAGGCTATAATCCCAATGAGTGTCATTCTCTAGCAATTTCAAACGTTGACAGGCTTCTCTATATGTGTCACACAATTCACCATTAACAGTTCGCAGATATTGATGATGTTGGGCCACGAACGTTGACCAATAGCAAACGCAAATAAAAACACTCGTCGTTGCTTGGATGAACTAAGTAAATGCGACCTAATGCGTTGGTGTGAAATACATTCGGGTAACCTGGAACTGGATTTCCTTGCTTCCGGCGTTGAAATTGCTTTAGCAATTGATTCCAAGTATAATATCTACGCATTTCTGAGTATAGCAGCGTTCGGGCGAAGTCATCATTTTGGCACATTTCAAAAAAACTGGTCAATGTTGTAGATGGTGGCCGCTCAGCTCGTTGTAATGCATTCGATGCGGCGAAGTACAGTCTTTGACTATTTTCCAGATGTACCGCCAAATGAACAACAGTGGGATGTCTTTCATGAATGGCGAATGAAAAAATGCGCCAAATTGCTTCGTTGCTGCTAACATAGCGGCCCATTTGAAATTAAGCGACTTCATCGTTGCAATTTCCGCACCAACTCCAATCACAGCCATATCACTTCCCTTGGTCACATACTTGCAGATGTATTTAATGGATTTCACGGAATGGCAAGATTCGACGTTGATATGCGCTTTAAATGTCTAATATATTCTATATTAACATTATTATTATTATCATTTTTACTGTTATCTCTTAAATAATATTACAAATGTGTACTACCTTAATTAATTAGAAATCTATTGGAATTGTAGTCTGTGTATTGTATATAACAACTATTTTAATGAATTTTTAGTTTTAAGGATACCGTTGTTTTTATTTATAAGCAAACGAAATTTCAATAAAAAGGTATCATTCCTACTTTGCCTCTGAAATTAGCATTTGTCTTTTGGCATATAAATCTGCCTTACAAACAAACATATTTTTGGCATATAAATCTGATTTACAAAAAATAGCTTAAATACCAGTGACGTTTGTTAGCGCCGGTGTAAATTCGCGTTGTATATTCTCATCCCTAAAAAAGGATCACGAGATCATTACATGGCGATCCTGCCAAACAAAATCGCACCAGAAATAAAAAAAATACTTCTTCAGAGAACGAGCAAGGACCGAAGCCAATAACAATAGAAGAGACTGGCCAAGAAGAAAGAAGAGGAACTTACCAGGATTCCTAAGGTAAATCTACCACGGCATCGGAGAGGCGGAAAACTGCGTCGTAAATTGACCGCACTTAAAAACAGTTTCAACACAGATCCACCACCATCCTGGCAAGCAGCGTCTGAGATCTGGCGAAGCGTCTGATTTTTAAAAAAAAGTTGCACTGCAACATCTTAATAAAAAATTTATTTATTTAAAAAAAAGAAGTAATTTTTTTAATTTCTATTTTTTTTATGGAAAAGATTAGGGAATATATCAATGAATTACAAAAATTCGATATAAATGTAAAGAAACAAAAAAACAGAGTTTACACTTTCCGGTATAAAACAGAAAAGATAGAAAGATTATCATTGATAAAACACGAAGTAGAAAAATATTCTGAAGCTTTAGTTAACGAGGAATACAAATCATTACTTATTGAATTCCAGGAATTGTATAATAACGCTATATTGTTAGTATAGAACTTGAATATAAAAGATAGTAAGGAACAAATCGGATTTGAAGAAACTGTTGTGGATGGCAAAATGGCACATTTTGACATAACAGTGGTAGGCAAAAATCTACAGATTTTTAAAGGATCGTATGAGGCTCTGGAAGATTTTTTGGTCCAAACAGAACTATTACACGATCTTTTAAGAACAGAAGATAGAGAAGTTTTCATTAAATATGTGTTTAATTTTAAATTAACAGCACATGTTAGGAGCGTTATAGGACGTGCTAACAGACCTGTCACTTTTCGTTAATTACAGCGTATCCGAACCCTAATACTTTGCAACAAGTTTTGACAGAATTTGGTACTTTACGACAGGGCAATTCCAACATATCCTCATTTAGGGAAAAAATATCGTTGCTCTCAGACCAATTGAGTACATTTGAGATACAATCCCTTGAAAAAACTACACAAAGAGAAAAGGATGCCATATACAAAATGAGCGAAAGTATGTATAAGGAGTACATCAAGAATTCCAGGATCTTTTGAACGCAAGCAACCCAAAAACATTAAATGAAGCAATGGAAAAATGCATAACTTCCGAAAGGAACAAAGTTACCAACAATATTTTTAGAGTTGGAAATCTTGACGTTAGGAACTATACTAATAGTCGTCACACCAACCACAATTACCGAAACCGACAACAACCATAATTAGCGAAATTACAGTAATAGTAGAGACAACTACCCACACAACAATCATAATGGCAACGATTATCGAAATCATTATAGTAGTCAAAGAACAACCCACGCAATAATATAAATTACAATAATAGATTCTACAACGGGAATAGAAATGGTTACAGCAATGCCTACAATAATAAGAACAGTCACCGAAATGGCGAATACAGGAAAAATAGAAACAATTTCAACCGCAACAGAAGTAATGTCGGTTTAAACACGAATAGAGATACAAGAAGATATAACCAGGGAAACTGAGGGGGCAGGATAACAAAAATCGTTTACTAAATTATACACATTTTCCACAAGTAAGAATACCCCAATTACAATAACTTGTAGAGTTATAACAGGAAATCTAAGTTTTTTGATAGACACAGGAGCAGATATTTCCAGAACAAACGTTTCAACACTAAGCGGTATTACTTTAGATACAATCGAAAGCATTGGCACTGCATATTTAAACCTACACTTTGAAGATATACATATAAAGCACCAATACCCACTGATGGAACCATTGGCCGAGACATTTTGGAAAAATTCAAATGCAGATTGGACTTTGAAACATATACAATAACTTTCAATATAGTATTAGATAAAGACTTTGTATTACCAATCACACCCAAATGCGTTTACAATGCTAACATATGCATACCAGCACGTTCAGAGTCAATTATACCCATAAACATACATACAGAGAAGGAAAGCATAATTTTGAATAAAGAAATAACTCCAGGTATTTTTGTTGCAAATAGCATTATACCAGCAGTGGGCACACAACATATTAAGGTTCTAAATACCACTAATAACGATGTTCACATAAACAATATTAGATTGGAGAAGAGGGATTTAAATGCTTACCAAATATATAGCTATAGAGAAAAGAATACCACGATAGACAAGAAACGAATAAAAAAGGTTTCAGAAGAACTAAATATTGAATCAATAGAACCTATGGCGAAAAAATTATTATTGAATACAACCCCTGAATATAATGATATTTTCCATGTTGAAGGTGAGAAACTCACTGTAAATAATTTTTATGCACAACATATACACACAATAGATACAACACCAGTATACATTAAACCATATAGATTACCAGAGACACAGATGAGAGAAATAAATGATGAAGTAGACAAAATGTTAGAAGATGGGATCGTTGAACAATCGGTAAGCCCATATAATTCACCACTGTTAGTAGTACCAAAAAAATCAACAGATGATAAGCACAAATGGCGTCTGGTAATAAATTTTCGTAAATTAAACCAGAAAATAGTAAACAACAAATTCCCATTAACAAGAATAGAAGACGTATTAGATAAATTGGGCAGGCAAAATGTTTTTCCACTTTGGATATGAATATCTCCTTCCACCAAATTAATCTAAACGAAGATTCTAGACCCTTAACAGCGTGTTCTACAAGAAATTGCCACTTCCAATTTACACGGTTACCTTTTAGTCAAAAAATATCGTCAAACAGTTTCCAACGCATGCTAACAATATAAATTAAGCGATTTAAGCGCGGAATTATTTCTATATGTAGACGATATAATCGTATTTGGATGTAGTACACAACATCATCATGACAACCTGATAAAAGTCTTCAAACGTTTGAAACAATATAACTTAAAACTAAAAACTAGCAAATGTTGCTCACCTCATAACCGATAAGGGAATACGTACCGATCCAAACACGAACAGTGTAATTATCCAATACCAAAGAATGCTGATGAAGAAAGAAGATTCGTTGCATTCTGTAATTACTACAGACGATTTGTGAAGGACTTCGCACAAATAGCAAGAAATTTAAATCAGTTATTGAAAAAGGATAAACCTTTCGTATGGGATGAAAACTGCCAGAAATCATTCGAAACACTTAAATCAAAACTATTAAACCCACCAATTCTCCAATACCCAGACTTTGAAAAACCATTTATTTTAACAACAGACGCATCTAATTTTGTGCTGGGGGCAATCCTCTCACAAGGAGAGATTGGCTCAGACCTACCCATATCATATGCGAGCAAAACATTATCAAAACATGATTTAAATAAATCCGTCATTGAGAAAGAACTTCTAGCCATACACTGGGCAATTAACATCTTTCGTCCATACCTTTACGGTAGAGATCACAGACCATTAGTGTCATTATTTACACATAAAAATCCATCATCCAAACTGACACGGATTAGACTTGATCTATGTGATTATGATTTCGAAATATCATACAAAAAGGGCAAAATGAATACAAATGCTGATGCATTGTCAAGGATAGTTATACATACCGAAACATTAAAAACTATGATCCCCACGGAAACAGAACCCGGCAAGCAAAACATGTTGGCCATAACCCGTGGTATGAAGAATAAGTTAGACCAACAAACTAGTAAAGATAAAAATAACATTTCTAGTGAAAAGCGTCATAAACTTTTCATATGGGAATGCACTTCGATCTCAGATATCAAAAATATGATGAAACTAAAATTTGAAGTAGATAATAAATCTAAAGAATCCCACGTAACAGTTACCGATATAGAGATAGTAATAAGGTGCGGCGATAATCCAATATACACACAGTTGTCTTTGGAGAAACTTCTACCAATAACGCTATCCCAAAATATAAAGGAACTCGCTTTGAATGCCAATGATACTATTTTTAAAACAATACATATTGAAGAATTTAAAAAGATTTTTAACAAAATATATAGAAAAGAAGGTGAAAATTTTAATATATAGAACCCCAACTCGCATAACTAATAAGAATTTGCAAAACGAATTAATTGCTAGGTATCCCGATTCAACCACAGGCGGCCACTTAGGAATAAGAAAAATCACTCTGAAACTAAAGCAGAGGTATATATGGAAAAATATGGGTAAAATGATCAAAGCACACGTATCCAGGTGCGAAGACTGTAAAATCAACAAACAAACCAAACACACAAAAGAAAAGTCAACTATAACTGATACACCGAGAAATAGTTTTGAGGTCGTTTCAATAGACACAGTAGGCCCACTTGGGTATTCAAACCAATTCAGATACATACTCACTATGCAGGATGACCTTACCAAGTACATTATAGAATGCCCTATCGAATCAAAAGATGCCAAAACAGTTGCAAAGGCTAAAAAATACTCAAATCAGATAAGGGTACAGACAAAAAATTAAACAAGTTTTTAGCACGCCCTATCACCATGAAACACTCGGCTCAATAGAGAGAAACCATAGGGTGTTAAACGAATTTCTGTTAAACTATTGCAGAAATGATGAATAGGACCAATGGATCCCATACTTTGTTTTGCTTATAAGACAACACCACATATAGATACTACCTATACGCCATTCGAATTGTTATTTGGAAGATTACCAAGCTTTCCCAATGACAATGTATTTGATTCCAAACCTATTTATAACACTGACAATTATGCTCAGGAACTAAAAGCACGATTGCAATTCTCTTTAAACAAAGCGAAAGAATATTTAGAGAACTCAAAAACTAAAAGAATAGATTAAAATTTAAACAATAATCCTCTAAATCTAAAAAAGGTGATTTAGTTCTTGTCCGAAATTTTAATCGGAAGAAAAACCAACCACCATATCATGGTCCGTATAAAATAACTGAAACAAAAGGAGTAAACTCTGTCTTAGATTTCAAAAATTTAATGAAAGAATATCACAACAACAATTTAAAAAAATATTAAGATTGTGTATATATAAAAAAAAAATTTAAGATACTCTTCTAAATTTTTTCATAAGGGTAAGAGTGTAATATATTCTATATTAACATTATTATTATTATCATTTTTACTGTTATCTCTTAAATAATATTACAAATGTGTACTACCTTAATTAATTGGAAATCTATTGGAATTGTAGTCTGTATACAACAACTGTTTAATGAATTTGTAGTTTTAAGGATACCGTTGTTTTATTTATAAGCAAACGAAATTTCAATAAAAAGGTATCATTCCTACTTTGTATCTGAAATTGGCATTTGTCTTTTGGCATATAAATCTGCCTTACAAACAAACATATTTTTGGCATATAAATCTGCCTTACAGAAATAACTTAAATACCAGTGGCGTTTGTTAGCGCCGGTGTGAATTCGCGTTGTATATTCGCATACCTAAAAGAGGATCACGAGATCATTACAATTTCAATGACCTTTTGATTTAATTTCACAATTGTTGATCTTCCATTGTCCGCAGTTGATCGGCGACAATAAAGTGAATAACCGTCATTTCCGGTAATTGTTTCTGACACTAATTGCCTCGGATAATGCCTTGAACATTTTCCGTCGATCATACACGAAGAATTGTTGTTTAATGAACCACAGGGGCCATGAATCATATTCTTAGTAACAACCTCAAATAAGCCTGGATCTTCTTCTTCATCAGGAATTTCCGCTGATATTACTTCATCAATTTCATTCGGTCTTATTTTTTCAGTCAACCAAATGAGAATATGTGAGTGTGGCAATCCGCGTTTCTGCCACTCCACTGAATACATCCAGCAGCACGATTCGCCGAACAGGCGATACTTCACAATGAAATCCATCAGCGATTTCAATTTCTGTTTGAACACTCTCGCGGTGACGTCATGACGATCGATTGATGATTGGCCAGGGAATAACTCCTGTCGAATTTCTATCCACGTGAAGGTAATGAATAAATCTGGTGTGCCGTAGTGTCGAAAGACATGGTATCTTGAGCATATTAATGCATATGCCGCGGACTTCCGACGTAAGTTGCTGGCAGAATCATCCGCCCAACATTCTCTGCGTTCCTGTCAGCATTTATGGCATCTCGAAGGAGTCTTTTCTGGTTCAATCAAATGAATGTCAACCGTTCTGTTTCAACTTTTACGTACATATCGACAGCATATTGATGAAATAGCCGACGAGATTTCTGAATGTGATTGTCGTCATTTTCACGAACCATCAGTCGATATGAATAAAAGTTATTGATATTTTATGATTATTGATAGTTTTTTGAAAGGGTTTTGAATCGGTGTTGTTAGTTAAGGGTTAGTTTAGAGTTAATTTATGATTATTTTAGAGTCAGTTTATGCAATTTATATTCTGTCAGGTGGCAAACGATTCATTTGGTTATTGTTATTGGATGACGTTATTTCAATTAGAGATGCGAACGTGAGCAGCATTTTGCGTGATTCACGTGAATGACGCGGGATCACGGGTGTATGTAAGTGAAAATGTATTCCACTCACGTGAGTGTGAGTTGAAGAAAATTGGGCGTGCGTGAGTGTGCGTGAATCAAAATTTCAAGCCTTTATTTTGTTTTTATTTTTTAGCGCTCTTAACTACTTGAATGTGGCAACACATGCATTTTAGTAAAATATAAATAATTATTTAAATTTTGACAGTATTTTTTGTGAAATTAAAAAAAAATAAATTTTGCGTGAACTCTGCGTGACCTACGTGAATCACGCGTGAGTGTGAGTGAAAGCTCAACTTACTTACGTGATTGTGCGTGAGTGTGATTGGAAACAAAATCTTCGTGCATGATTGTGCGTGATTATAATTTTTTCTATCGTGAGTGTGCATGAGTCTGAGTCAAAATTCACTCACCTGGCCATCTCTAATTTAATAGTATTTCGTTATCTTTTTTTGCGTTAGTGTTAATTTGAGTTATTTCGTTAAGGTATTTTGACATAAGTGTTATTTTAAATTATTTCGTTATGGTATTTTAGCATTAACGTTATTTTGATTCATTTCATTAGGCACAATCCAGTTGTTTCATTTCTATATTTCAATGCCTTACAATGTGGGCACACAACGCTCATCGATCCAATAGCAAGAGAATGGTATGCACTGTAATCAGTTGTCATGTTGCAATGGAATGCAGCACGATGAGTATTAAACGAAACATTTCTTTGCCTTCTTGCACGATCATTCAAATTCATTATCAAGCGATTTCTTTCTACTGAACGATTGTGCCTCATTCGATACATATCTTCTTGGTTTGCATTTTCTCTTTCTTCTTTTGTGTTAACGTGTTTGTGATAATCGATTTCGTTCTTCGCGTTGCTCTGCGGTTTGATTAGATCGAAAACGTGTTTGTTGTATAGTCGATTTCTGCGACCTAAATAGCTGCGTCTTATTGGAGGCATTGCAATGCGACTAAATTGGTTCACTTTTTTCTTACCTTATAACTGCTTGCCACTTTAAAACTCACAATTCAAAACAACTAACCACCGTTCAAAAATTCACTTTTTCGGAAGCAATTTAATATTGAAACCAATTATCTTGATTCACAATTTCACAATAAGCAGTCAAAAACACTTGCACGTGTGGTAAAATAAGTTGGAATGTAAATAAAATAACGGTATTTTTGGACAATTTGCAAAACAACACAAAAGTAAAAACAAATGAGTTATTTCCATCCCAAGATCATAACGAACAAAACTAGAGAGAAGAAAGCAAATTTGTTGCTCATATTGTAAGTTATGAAGGAGAGTGCATTAAAAAATTATGATTTATGCAAATTGTCCGAACAAAACAAAAAATGAATTACGCATATCCATCGTTCAATTCGTACCATTAAAAAAACAGTACAGGCGTTATACGGATTTCATTTAGTTTGACAAAAGTGGTGGTAAAAATGTTGTGTGGTCAGTTAAACTTGCCCGTGACATTACCCGAGTATTAGAAATGATTTGGGCCAAGTTTGAGCGGGATTCATAAAGAAATATTGTTTTTATATATATATATATATATATATATATATATATATATATATATATTCATTGTGCATACTTCGAAGACATCTGTATATACAGCTAAAAAAGTCCCAATAAAATACGCTGTGTCCAGTAAAATGTCTTCAGTGTAAACAGTAGAATAACGAAAAGTTTAAGGACAGTCCCCAAAGTAACAAAATGTCTTCATAGTAACTTGTGGAACGAAACCCCGTCCCCGCAACATGTGCTGTGCACATATATATATATATATATATATATATATATATATATATATATATATATATATATATATATATATATATATATATATATATATATATATATATATATATATATATATAAATATATATATATATATATATATATATATATATGTGCACAGCACATATTGCGGGGACGGGTTTTCGTTCCACAAGTTACTATGAAGACATTTTGTTACTTTGGGGACTGTCCTTAAACTTTTCATTATTCTACTGTTTACTCTGAAGACATTTTACTGGACATAGCGTATTTTATAGGGACTTTTTTGGCTGTATATACAGATGTCTTCAAAGTATGGGCAATGCATATATATATATATATATATATATATATATATATATATATATATGGACACGGTGAATGTTGTGGGGACGGTTTTTCGTTCCACAAGTTACTATGAAGACATTTTGCTACTTTGGGGACTGTCCTTAAACTTTTCGTTATTCTACTGTTTACACTGAAGACATTTTACTGGATACAGCGCATTTTATAGGGACTGTTTTGGCTGTATATACAGATGTCTTCAAAGTATGGGCAATGAATATATAGAGCAATTCCATATGAAAGCGATCACCTTTTGGACGACCCCTCTCCGATTTTAAAATAAATAGTCTCAATCGATTGCCCAGCAAAAAAGAATGTACCTACATATTTTTTTTTTTTTTTATAGTGACTGGTTTAGTGGTGGTGTACACCACTGTCATGTGACAAAATTGAAGAATTCTTCATAAGGGACCTCATTGAAAGTTGTTTTAAAAAAAACTACTAAAGCGATCGCAACGAGTGATAGCTCGTTGGAAAGGTATTAAATCAGGCTTTAATTGAAAAATAAAATTTTCCTAATTTTTCTCA
Source organism: Eustalomyia histrio (assembly GCA_949748255.1). Lineage (NCBI taxonomy): Eukaryota > Metazoa > Arthropoda > Insecta > Diptera > Anthomyiidae > Eustalomyia > Eustalomyia histrio. The sequence goes on along the minus strand of OX456523.1, from coordinate 96,065,251 downwards.
GAAATTTACCTTTTTTCCCTGAAAATTAAATTTTCCCATGAAAATAAAATTTTCCGATTTTCCACAGAAGCTCCTAAATTTTCCGGCTAATTTTATTTTTTTTGGATTCCTCATAATTTTTGCTTTAAGAATCAGCAATAAAAAAAATGGGCCCCGACTCCTTGTTTGGACAGAAGAAGAGCATTTAAGAGACCACCTTGTTCTCATTGTTTTTATATTTTTTATAATTGAATTATTTTTAATTATTTAACATTATTTTATTTTTTTATTAAAAATACATTTTAAAAATTATTTTACAGTTAAAAATACATTAATGAAGAAAAAATCTTTCTTATTTTGCTGCTTATACTTAATTACAATATTTATTAAAAATTTCAATTGTCTTGGCATCATTATAAAATTAAAGTAACTTTAAATTTAGCACGTCGGCAGACGAAGAGTACCGCTTTACATTAATTGACATATCAGAAATATTTGGTATGAAGCAATGAAACTTTTGCGTTCCAGTTATAGTTTTGACATTATTATATCTGTTTTGAAGTCGTCGCTCCATGGCATCGTGTTCTTTTTGAGTGCATAAAACTGTGTTAATGGCAATTTCCTTGCTTTGAATCCACGAAAACAAATGTTGTACATTTAAGATCTGGTCAGTATATGGCCTTTGCAAACTTGCCTTAGTCGCCATGCGTTTTAGGGTTCCCCCTAACGCATCGCATGGGCCCTTACCGTGGGACGTCGCAAAAAAGTGCCACTCGACCTTGCAGTTTTGTTCTTCTTCAATTATGCAAAGATTGTAAAAATTTTTTTTATTCTTGTACTGAGAAGCCGCGCCGTCTGAGAAAAACGTTACTTTGTCGATTGCATCGAATTTTGATCTTAAGAATTCAAACGGTTTCATTTGAAATAAATAAACGGACACATAATTATGAGCTAAACTCTCCGCGACAACAACAAGGCTTACGGTCTGTAGTTCGTTATCTTCGTTTTTGAAATAAATGCAAAAAGGATGCACCGTGCACTGGTCGTTTGCCCAGTGATAAGCCTGAATTTCATCCTGAACGAGAAAAGTGTAATTCTCGGCAAAGTCGCTTATCACAATGAATTCATTTTGGGCTAATTTCTCCTTACTTTCCTTTAGAAATTTCGATTGCATCTCGGATATGAAATGGTGCGCCTTCAGTTCATTCAACTTGAATCCGAATTCCTCGATGGATTCCGGAATCTGCTTTACCACGGTCTCAAGGGAACATCTGCCCCTGCTAATTATCCACTGTTTGAAATGCACCTCCTGAATTAACAGCTGTTCAAACTTTTCCGCCAAATATTGCTCTAGCTCGTCAATCTTAGGACAATTGTCGCATTTGGACAGATGACAATTTTCCGTGGGGTATGCGCACAACGACTTCGACAGGAGGTCCCTATATGTTTCAATTTCACCGTGAAATACTTTAACACTTTCACGTTTAGTATTCAACTGAAATTTGACTCAGAGTATGTGACGTATTTATATTTATTTTTTGGTAAAAAATAGGTAAAAAAATAAGCGATATTTGTTTTTCTTTAATAGGAAAATTTGCGTGAACTACTGGTCATAAAATGTTTTTTAAAGAGGGACTTAATTGGTTACTGCCAATAAGCCGACCACAGGTCATAAAATGTTTTGTAAATATTTTAAATTACCAGGTAATAAATATTTCGCCATATTTATGGAAAATCCGTGTTTTATGACTTGTTTCTGCACGTGTCATTTTAGGCGAAATATTTATTACCTGGTAATTTGAAAAATTTACAAAACATTTTATGACCTGTAGCCTCAGTCGGGTTTGGTGTGCCATTACATGCCACTGCTGCTATTATCCATGGATTTATGGCCGATCTTGTGAAGGCAGGCAGACCATATTCACTACACACTCAACTTGGGGCTCTTAAAAAAAAATTGATTTTTTCTTCATAAATGTATTTTTAACTGTAAAATAATTTTTAAAATGTATTTTTAATAATAAAATAAAATAACGTTAAATAATTAAAAATAATTCAATTATAAAAAATATAAAAACAATGAGAACAAGGTGGTCTCTTAAATGCTCTTCTCCTGTCCAAACAAGGAGTCGGGGCCCATTTTTTTATTGCTGATTCTTAAAGCAAAAATTATGAGGAATCCAAAAAAAAAATTAGCCGGAAAATTTAGGAGCTTCTGTGGAAAATCGGAAAATTTAATTTTCATGGGAAAAAAGGTAAATTTCTAAAAAAATTAGGAAAATTTTTACGAGCTATCACTCGTTGCGATCGCTTTAGTAGTTTTTTTTAAAACAACTTTCAATGAGGTCCCTTATGAAGAATTCTTCAATTTTGTCACATGACAGTGGTGTACACCACCACTAAACCAGTCACTATAAAAAAAAAATATGTAGGTACATTATTTTTTGCTGGGCAATCGATTGAGACTATTTATTTTAAAATCGGAGAGGGGTCGTCCAAAAATTTGCCAATTTTGATCGTTTTCATATGGAATTGCTCTATATATAAATACATGAAGCAAATTAGAATAAAAAAGAAATTTAGATATATCAAAATAAAGTGGGCGTAAAACCGGCATGGCCAAATTTGTTCTCCCTATAAATTACTGCGAATATTAAAAAAATTAGCCAAATAGGTCCTGCCATTCTCAAGTGATGGGCTAAGATCAAGCGAATTGGAGTAAAAAAGGAATTTTAGATATCTCAAAAAAGGGGTGTACAAGTGATCGTAGCCAATGTTTTTTCCGTAAAAACCTGACTCATACTATTTCGAACATTTTAAAAAAAATTTTAGCCAAATCGGTCCAGTCGTTTTCAAGTGATGCTCTTACCAACGAACGGCATTTAATTTTTATTTATATAGATAGATATACCCAGCAAAAAAAGTGGTAGTCATTCTGTGACTATAACTTTTTTCATTGCTTCCTAAACTTCAGTTGACATTCTTTTATGATTTTTTGGTGTTATTCTAAGGCACTTCCAAAAGAATTCATGTGTTCATATTTCAAATGCAGTGATCTGGATATAAACCCGAAGCATATCTTAAAAAATCACTCTTCATTACTTCTAAAGCATAAGTTATGGTATATGGTATATTTTTTGAATCTAAAGCATTTATTCAAATTGAAAAAATAGTTCTGATGAACTTTTTTAATTTTATTTATTAAATCATTTTTCATATTTTAGTTTAAAATTTCATGAGGATTAGAATTTATGCAGTTTTGCAATTTTTATAAAAGTTTTAAAAAATCAAGAAAACCAGATTTTTTTTGACCTTTAATTGAAACTAGCTGGTCTGTCATTTGCATTTTTTCAGCTTTAAATATTTATGACGACACAATCTGTACATTTTTGCATTATTATTATTTAACACTACACCATTTCTAGTTTTAGTTCAGAACTTATCAAAATAATTTTAAAATTGTGTAAAAATTATTTCAAATTGCCCAAAAATGTTTTTAAATTGTACAAAAATTATTTAAAATTGTTCAAAAATATTTCAAAATTGTCTAAAGATGTTTCCAAATTGTACAACCAGTTTTTAAATTATCCAAAAATATTTTAAAATTTGTCTAAAAATTCATTAAAATATTTGAAAAATGTTTCAAAAATGCTTTTTCACTAATGCAGAATTATTTATTTGGTTTAATAAAGAGAATTTGTATATCAATGCATAAATTTCGCTTCTATAAACTTATTTTTCTGCATTCTTATGAATTAAATTTTCATCAAAGCTTAAATACTACAAAGTATAGGAATATTTTCCACTCATGCATCAGAATACCTAATCATTGTATTATCATTGCTTCCTAAGAGTAAAGTATGAGTAATGCTAGTAGCTACATTTGAATACTTCCATCCTATGACACACTAATGTTAAATTCATCGATGAAACCATTAGAAAAGAAGTGATGCCTTTGCCATAGTAGTGATGCTTTTATTGCTTCTTTGGCAGCTTCATTTTTGCTGGGTACATATATAGATATATCATTCCACAATATATTGCAATGAGTAAAATAAAATTTAACCCAAACAAAAAAATTTTAAAAAATCGTATTTTTCAAAAATTTGTTTGGTCTGAAACTTTTAACATATGTTTTCTAGTACAATTTCCAAGATCCAAAAATATAACACATGGTATGTATAACCCAACAAGATTTGGTCTGCAACCAAAAAAATTTAAAAAAAAACGTATTTTTCAAAAAATCTATATCAAATTAAAAAAAAAACATTAACTTAAAACATTAACATCGGACAATACTGTATTAAACATTAAGTAAATTGTTTGTTAATATAATTTTAAGAAAATTGTTATTATTATTTATAATTATCATATTTTTAGATTATATTTTCCCTGAAGATGACCAACAAAGGTGGTCGAAATATTGGAAAACAATAAAAAGCATAATAAAAATTAAAAACAAACAAGAGTTTTTATATTTTTAATAAAAGAGACCTCAAGCCGAATCAATAAAGTGAAACGATTTTTAAAAAAACAAATTTTAAAAAGAAGGAAATTTTTCCTACCCTGATACCTGCTACCCTAATTTAATGGTACATTTGATTAGGATAATAAATTTTATTATCCTAATCATTTATTAATTTTACCACTAATTGGATAATAGGATAGTTTGTAGTTCCATTTCTCTCTTTTTATTTCTTAATGAAATATTTAAGCATTATTAATTGATTATAGGTAATTATAAATAAAATTTTTTCCTAAGAAATATATTTTAATTGTCTTAATCGAATTCCAACCAATCCTTTCTCCTGGTGTTTAATTTAATTTGACATTGAATATCTATGATTTAGTTTTAGAAATATCAATTTAAAAACGAATTAATTTTAAATTATTTTAATTTAGACCTTAATTTTGTGTTTTACATTAAATTTTACAAGTGCATAATTTAACTACGAAGAAAAATAGCAAACATTTGCTTTACTTTCATGAAAAAATTAAAAAAAAAATGAAAATAAGTGTGAATCACGAAGTGTATCGCGAAAAAAGTATCACGAAGCATATCATGAAAATTTTTAGCGGCAGTCTCACTCACTTTTTCATTTCGTGGTATATGAAAACAAAATATGTTATTTCATGTTTCACACGAACATGTTGTTTAAATTTCAATTTTCATATCATGAATGAGAATAAAAACATGAGACACAATATACCACAATGAGAAAATGAAATGTGTACGTAAGAAGAAATTAACATAAATGAAAAATGAAACACATTGATTATATTTCATTCATGTACAGTGATACATGAAAGAAGTAAAATGAGCACTTCCTGGTGTGCAAATACGAACTCTGCTTAAAATACAAAATAATAACCTACTGATAATGGATGGTAGAAGTACTTATACGTACACGCAAAATAATAGTTTACTGTTAGTTACTGAAATAAGTACCGAATTCGTATTTCTGTGTTTTTTTAATATTTATTGATTAATTTGTTTTGAAAAACTAAAATAGAAAATTACTGTAAAAGTGCGTTTGCAAAAATTTTTAAATTTTATTCTTATTGATTTCTTGAAGTAAGAAAATTTTACTTGAGTAAGGTCCACTCTTATTTTACTAAGAGTAACTACTAACTTTACTGTTATAAGTAACCACTTATTTCTTCACTATGATCACTATTCTCACTTATTTTGTAAGCAAAAGAGTAATGACCAAAAATAGCCTGGTAACTAGTAAAACCCTTTGTGTGCTACTTACCCCTTAAATTGCTGTCCGTTTTTACTGAGATTATGTAGATTACTGTTTGTAGTTTAAGAAAAACGGTTTCAGTTCATATATTTATTTTTCAAGGAAATATTTATTTTATCTTTTTTATAGATTTATTCCAAATGATTTAATGTTATTTAACAATTTACTTAAATTTGTTTGCTGTTTGCTTAAAAAAAATATTTAAATAATTCGTTTATTTTTTTATTTAAATTGTTTGTTTATATACAAATTTATTTTAATTCAAATTACAAGAACTTGGAGAACTTCCCCGCAAAAACATGGTAATGACAGATCATTACTGTTAAGATTGTAGAGGTTTATTAAAAATAACTCAAAAAATTTTTTGTAATAAAAATAACGATATTATTTTTAAACATATTTCAAAACTTGAAACAGAAACGAAAAGGAAACTTAATTATACATTTTTATAAAATTGTAATAAAATGATACCCTACACTACTTCCCCCTGAAAAATGTATGCCTAATAAATTAAACGCGACTCTCTTTGTTTTGTGTCTTGGAAGTGTATTATGAATATCTGTGTTAGTATTTGTATTTTCAGTGAAGGCTGGCTTCAAACGATCAGTAGGCATGACTTCTATCTTGTCATCCATTTAAATTTTGAAATTCGTTTTGCACTTTTAAATCACTCTATAAGATCTCTCGTATGGTTGTGTAGTGCACGTTTAAGAATTGTGCAAACGAACACAAATTTGCAATTCTTCAGGTTTTTGGGAATAAGAATACCTGTTTCGGAATCTTTATGATGATTCTGACATTTCGGAAGCGGTCTTTTATCTCAAATAAAACATCTGATGCAATCAAAATCTCTGTCCATACACCATTTCCGCTGGTGTAGCATGTAAATCCTCCTTAAAGTAAATCGAATACCAAGTAAAGTGATCGGAAGCTCATCAAAGTAAATTGTTGTCTGTGGAACCTTTCGATTATTCCATTTGCCTGGGGGTGATATGGAGATGTAGTAGTCTTATAACATCCTTACACCTTCGTTAGTTCCGTAAAACTTTTCGATGTAAATTGTACAAAAAGGTTGTGCCGGTCAGCCCCTAGAATCAATTTGACTTTGTATGCCAACATTCATTAACAATAAACTTTGGTCTTTAGTGACACTTGTGTGCTTTACTGTTGTGTACATTTTTTAAGTTCTTTCTTTTTAATTATTTTTCTATCAAATATGCTCCTCTATTCTTAAAAGTATCAAAAATCTTCAGTTAAAATGACTTGGAATTTCTAATCTACACTCAAATAAAAAAATGTGTTGAAAAATGTGTAAATCGTTATATATCCCAATTTACAGTTTTTGTAATCATTTTTAGTACAAAATCAAACACAGAAAAAAAGTTCATACATGGATTGAATTTTTTAATAAACTGTATGAATTCAACATGAATTTTTATTCCCAAAACATTTTTATTCGGAGTATGAACATGTTCATACATATTATGAAACTAAACATGATCCATTTTTTAAGAACTTGTTTTTTCAGAGTATGAATTTGTTCATACATAGTATGAAATATTAGTATGTATAAAATTGATCATATTTATAAACTTTTTATACATATAATGAATAAAAACATGTATATTATGAAGAAAAAATAATAATTTTTTCAGCTTTTCGTCCTTGCATAAAAAAAAACAATGCCATTTTGTAATAAATTCGTTTATATTGTGGTTTTTTATGTATTAATGAATGAACAAAAAAAATAAATAATGTATTAAAGTTAATAATTATAACATATTTGTATGTTTATCTATTACATAACTGGATAAAAAAAGTACAATAAATAAGTAAAAATATTAAATTGAGCGTAGTAAAGCTAAAAATTAAATTTTTTCTATTTCGTTTGAAAGAACTGCTATTTTAGGATTAATTTTAGAATGTGCAAGCGAATAAAAAAAATGTTCAATAAAAACCCAGAAACATTCCGACTCCTGGGGACATTTTATATTCTATGTTAAAAAAGTTTTGAAGCAAATATCAACTGCCCTTAAAATACTAGACCTGGATAACGAACTGTATTAAAAATAACATATAAACTTTGTCGCTGTTTTTTGCCACTTGCAAGCAAAATTTGTATTGAATGAGGCTTTAAAATATTATGTAAACACCAGAATAGGATCAAATTTTTTGATTCTGTAAGTATTGAATTTATTATTTATCTATTTAAAAATGTAATGGCACCGAATTACCTTCGGACGTGGTTTTATCAATACTATTATATTCATTAAATGAATTTGATTGCTTTGGTAGTTTCTGTTTTAGTACCTGTTTTATTTTAATAGATGATGTTGCCCATTTTGAAAAAAAATCTTCAGCGACGTGTATCAAATTAAAATCAATTTCAATCTAGAAAAAATTTTATAAGAACAAAGGCATAAATTTATAAGAAAAGAAGTATTTGTCTAGTTCACAGTTTGTAATGCTGACAATGATTATTTATCCCTCCATTTTAAGAACTGTACTCAGGCCACAACTTTAAAATTTCGGACATGTTTCCTTTTTCGGCTATTATATATTATCTCTATATATAAAGGAATAATGTTACTGACTGACTCACTCATTCAACATCGCCCAGCCCAAACCGCAAGAGGTAGGAGGATGAAATTTGGTATGCAGGTTCCCCCTCCGGCGTAGACATTCGCTAAGATGGGGTTTTCGGAAATCCCTACGGCGAGGGGCAAAAAGGGGGAAAAGCTCCCCTTCACGGGCTGCCCAAACCTCTTTAGCTAGAAACCTGAAATTTTGAATATGCCTTCCTGGGAGTATGTGCTAACTTCTTAATTAGGTATATTTTAGAATTTTGGCCAGTGACGTTGTGAAAAGAGGGGATTAGAGGGCGAAAAGTCTCCCACTTTACAGCCTGTCCAAACCGTCAGACTTAGGAAGTTGAAATTTTGTATGCAGGCTCCTTCTCCCGTGTAGATAACAGCTAAGGCATGATTTTTGAAAAATCAAAAAGGGGAAAACTCCCACTTAACGGCCTACCCCACCGAAATAGCAAGATAAATGAAATCTTAAATATGTGTTACTTGGAGTATGGACTAATTTACGGAAAAGCTATATTTTAGAATTTTAGTCAGGGTCGTGGTAAAAATGGGGCTTAAAAGGATGAAATGTCTCCCCTTTAACGGCTTGGCAAACACGATGGACCTAGGAAGTTGAAATTTGGTATGCAGGCTTCTTCTCCAGTGTAGCTAATATGTCAGTTTCTCCCCCTTGACGACTTACCAAAACCGCTAGATCTCGGAAGTTAAAATTTTGTACATAGGTTCCCACTCCTCCTCTGATGTAGACATTATCCTAGGTCGGATTTTGGAAAAGGAGAACAGTCTTCTCCTTAACGGGCTGGCCCCAACGATTTAGCCAGAAAGCTGAAATTTTAAATATGTGTTAACTAGAGTATGTGCTAACTCAGAAGTGGAATGGAAAGGGTACAAGTAAAATTGAAACATTAGACAAGGGATACGAAATGAAATGAAACGTGGTACGAGTTTAATTAAAACACTTGACAAGGGGATTGAAATGGAATGAAATGAGGAACGAGATAAATGGATACATTTGATAGGGTAAAAAATAAAATGGAATACGGAACGTGTCTAATTGAAACATTAGACTTGGGGAAATAAATGGTATGGGAACGAGTAGAAATGAATCATTAGACAAGAAGAACGAAATGGGATTTAAAGAAGAACAAGTGATATTAAAACAGTTAACACTGGGCACGTCCCCCTTGAATGTCCTATAAACGAGATATTCAAAACAAATTTCTTTAAATGGTAAAATTCTTAGAAAATAGAATAATATTTTCTTCTCAACATATTTCGATATTTGAAACTACCGATAACGAAGTATCGGGCTTTTAAGCTAGTATTATATATTATATACCATCTGTATTAAAAGTTTCTTCTTCTGAAACTTCCATAAAATCCGGCTGAGTACTTACTTCCTCTTCCACACTGCTAATCTCATTTTAAGGCCTCGAAACATGCAAATTTAAATGTTTTTTATATCGTTGTAAGTAATTAAAGACTTGACCACATTCTGTGCAAAAAAAAAAAAAAACTCACCAACGGTTTTAGCTCTATGTTGAGCTTTAAGGTGTGCAATTAAATTATTTACTGTAATGCAATTTTTTTTTGCACTAAAGCACTACATCCTTTTTTAATAAACAGTTTTAATTTAATATTTTTAATATAAGTTCTTTTATTAGTTAAAAATATAACCTATATTACCGCCGTTTGTAATTAATTTTCTTTTAAAAACTACTTTTTCAACCACTAATCCACGGTAAGCTAAATTTTTTAGAAATTGAAAAATTTTCAAATATTTTGTACTATTAAAAAATTATAATTGAAAATTTTCAAAAAATTTTCTCAGTTATCTAGATTTCAAAATTTTAAAAAATTATAAAAATATTTATATATGGTAGGAATTTGTTCATACACAGTATGAATTCAAATCAATGAAACCCATTCCTACTATTTATTAACAATTTTGGTTCTGTGTATATTAGTGAACATTTTTCCTATTCTCGTTTTACAAATTACCAATTTTTTTACTATTTTTTGTTGCTGAATTTGCAGATTTGTATACCCGAGTTACTATAATTAGCAAACAGTTAGACTTATGTTTGCAATAGCTCAAGTGTAGTAATAAATGAGGCTTGCTCTTCCATATCGTTTATATTATATTATCTACACTAATATTGTTAACAATTAAACGCCCAAGAGACTGATCAATAAAAAATTAGTTGAATTTTTAAGGATTTTATTAATTTCGGGGCATATGCATTCGCAGCCCATTTCAATGCCGCACTTGCATTGTGAACTTCTAAATATCTTATTCCAATTGCCCTAAACATATTTTTTGCAACTTTAAAATATGAGTTCAGAAGACGCATCAACATTTTAGTTATTGTGGTATCACCAACTATAGCGATGTTTGTATTTTTCCACACCTCATATATGACCTTTACAAGTTGCATATAACGCGATAAATTTACTTTTTCTTATTTTCATTTGTTTGTAAATATAAAAAATATTGAATAACTTCACGGTTTGTTTGTAATTTTGTTTTGTCAATATCACGTGCTTGAAAATGCATTTTGTTAAATATACTTATATCTTAATATGATTTTATTATTAAATATTACGTTTTTTAATATTTTTTCTTTAATATTTTTTGCAAGATAATCTTTGTATAACAATAACAGAAAAATACTTATTAATAATGCAAAATCGAGTGCAAGGAGAAAATAAAACTAGACAATCATTTATAGAAATTGAAAAAAAGGCAAATGTCAACGAAAGCAAGAGCAAAGGTTAAGCAAAGCTTTATAAATCATTGTTTATGAATGTTGGCATAAAAAGTCAAATTTATACATAATCGTAGTTTTTTTAAACCTCTGTAACTTTTTTGTTTATGAATAAAAATATATACTGTAAAGACAAAATTTCATGGAATTTAAAAAACTTTTTTATCGTTTAGGAAAAAATGCAAGTTTTTTTTCGACCCACCCTATAGTCCACCCTGATCAGTCGTAATATTCAAAGGTACACCGAATCGAAAAATATGCACCCTTATTCTAGTTGTCGTTATCAATGTCGTCGTCGTTTTTGAGTCAACATTACTTTGCTTCGACGTCGACATCACTTCGACACCAAATTGGTATTCTAAAACAGTGTTGTAACGACGTTGACAGTTTATCGATTTAAACAAAAACACATCTCTAAAAATTGAGTCGGCAGATTTATTTTGTTTATTATTTTTGCGAAAAAATGTTTTTTATATGTAATTTAAATTCTGATACCAGTGATGAAGAAAATAAAGAAAATCTAGTATTGGAAAGAAGACTTCTCATACAGAAATCCAATATCTTTAATCTGCCAGATAACAAATGAGTAGCAAAATCAAAGTCTGTTACTTTAAAGAATCTTCCAATCTTCTAATTTTTTTAAAAGGTTGAAAGTTACTTTCGGCTGAATAAAACAGCCTTCAAAGATGTGCTGGTAACAATAACACCTAATTTGAAAACCGGAATCAAGTCCACATAATTTCCAAAACAATAAAGTTCGCAGCTACATTAAGATTTTTAGCCCAGGGGTCGTACCAGCTCAGTGTTGAAAACGACTTTAACTTAGGGTTCAGCTGTTTCTGAAACTGTAGAAGATTTGCCAGAGCTTCCTCCAGCGGGCTCAATATAAATTGCTTGAATCTTCCGCCACCTGTAGCATTACACTCGGCTTTGTTGGCTACCATTTTCTTTTTAACTTTAAATTTTAAGTCTCGCCAAAACTATAAATAAATTTTGTTATATTTTTATAATGCTCTTTATATGATCATGCTTTCTTTACCTTCTGCCATCTATCTCACATTATTCTCGGTGGGCCAAGTGCATTTAATAAATTTGATATTTCTTCCCATTTTTTCCGTTTTTTTTTCAGTCATTACTTTTCCTCAAGTCGTTACTAAAAATTGTGTCGACAAAATCTTTCAGAATACCAAATACTTGTCGACAGTTATTAATTATTTTCGATAACGACAACGGGAATACCAATTTCAAAAAAAATCACAAGACAACATTGTCTTGTGTCGATGACGACAACTAGAATAAGGGTGATGGTTTCTTATAAACATATCTACAATCTTAGATGGCGTGATATTTTTCAAAGGATATGCTTCTGGCCGTCATGTACATATATCTTATCAATAACTTTCAAAATATATTGATGTTCATGTGGGATGGTAAAGGACCCACATTGTCTAAGTGGACATGTTCAAACCTTCCCTTCGGTATATAAATTTTGACTATATGTGTTTTAGTGTGTCTACTAACTTTAGATTTTTGGCAATTAAGACATTCTTTCGACCAATTATTAAGATCTTTACTCATACTTGGCCAAAAATACCGCTGTGATATGAGCTTGATCTGGTAGTTCTGATACCTGGATAAAAAATTCCATGCAATTTTTCAAACACCTTTTTACGTAAACTGAATGGAACATACGGTCTTAAAGACTTTTGTAATTGTTCCCACCAAACCACTACATTTAATAGTGGAATTTTGACTAATTTCACATTAAAATGTTCATCCTTATTATGCAAAATTTTCGAAAGCTCAATATCCTTTTGTTGTACGTTGAATAATATCTTTAAATTTAAATCAAAACTCAAATATGCCTCTACCTCGAATGCCATCGAAAGGGTGTCCGGTGCGACGTTAGTATCCCCCCAAGAGTGGTCCAAAAAACATCAAAGTTTAAATTGGCGATCTCCACAATGCTGCCCCTATTTCTTGATGTCTAGAAATTCTCTGTGCCAAGTTTTAACAAAATTCGTTTATATACAGAGGTAGCACAAGAAGTTAACTTTAAAGAATTAGTAGTTTATCGTTAGAGCAATTTATACAAATAGTAGGGTTGAATTTACATTTAATTATTTTTTAAACTATACGCTATAATTTAACAAAAATTTCCAATATAGTCTTAATTAATATGTATAAAAGGAATATGAGATCAAAATTAAAAAAAAAAAAAATAGTAAGCTTAAAGTAGTTCGCGATTTTTTTAAAATTTATACATTAAAACACATATTTTAGTGAAAACATCCAAATTTTCTGAAAAGATGTAAGTAAAAATTCAACTTGCTAATGCCTTACATAAGTAAATTTCTCTAATCTGTTCTTAATTTTTATGATAATTACGAATCTATAATAAAAATTAAAAATAAATTTGTGGCTTTTAAATTATTCGCGTTTTATGAAAACTCAACAAAAAAATTATATTTTTTTGTGCTATTTTCCTAACTACATAAAAACGTTGTCATCGATAAATCCAACTTCTACTTTTCTTATCTACTTACCAAGGGTTTTCATTAGAAATGACATTGTTTTTAATTTTTGAAAGGAAAATAGTTATCCTTACAATTATTTAGCGTATTAAAATTAAATCGTTAACAAAAACGCGGTCTCACATAAGAAGACAATCCGTGGACATATAATAATTCAAAAAAGAATTTTGCGCAGAGCCAAACATAAGCAAATTTTTTGATAAAAGTGAAACATTTTTTGTATGAAATTTTCGCGAAATACGCGAATCCGAATTTAATTTTGATTACATATTCGTTATGTACATCCAAAAATATATTAAAATAATAGAACAAGTACTACTATGAAACTTTAATGGCGATGTGCTACCTCTAAATAAAACTTTTTTTCTTAAATTTCTTTGGCATATAGTAGGGTTGTGGAGCTTGCGGATTCGAACTTTTTTTATTTTGGACGACCTTAATCCCCACGAATATGTTGCATATTAGTTGTAAATTGTGATATATATGCCAAGTGTCTTGTCTGTCTCTCAGTTTTTGACTGAAACCACGTTGATTACAGATACTGGATGGCAGAAGTACGTATATGTACATTAGGGCGGGTCAAATTGTATGGAACGTTTTTTTTGATGAAGCGTATAGAAAAACGTAATCCCTAGGTGATTCTGAGAAATTTTGCTCAAGAGACCATAGCTCTAAGTCGGATTTGGAGCCCCCCAAAATTTCAAAATAGAAATTTTTCCATATATACATAGAACAATTTAATTAAATTCGTCATAAAATCGGATAGAATAATAGTCGATTTCTCAATCTGGGCTTGTTTGAAAGGTATTTTTATCACCTTTCAGAATCTGTATTAATACCTGGCAGCATTGTTCAATTGAACAACTTTGTAACACTGAATAATGACGTTACAAAATAATGACGTTTACCAACACTAAACGTTGCCAAGCTTGCTTTTCCTTCTTCCTTAATCGTTCATCGTGCAATGCGCACGCAGTTTGCCAAAAAACTTTAATAAAAACTCGGTTATCACAATACCAATATTTTTTTTATTTTTAAATTTAGTGTGACCCAATCAAAGAGTGCAGTGATAATATCAAAGTTATTATGGATAATCAAGAACCATCAACATCGTCTGCGGTGTCTTCGCAAATGGAAGCAACAACATCAGCAAGTTTTGACTCTAGATTGACTAACATGCCTCATCAAGATATTGTTGTTTTTGGTTTATCAAGTGATTTAAATGATCTTAGTTTGCCTACTAAATGTGACATTTTAAAATATTATTTTTTTTAAGTGATCGTGCTAAATTTGAAAACAAAATGTTCTCGTATAAAACTTTTACTCCTTACGTAACAGATAAATTGATCCAAATTTGGTGTAAATTAAATATTGAAATCATTAATAGAAAGAGTGTTTTAAAAAAATTAACTAGTTTGCTTGATAAATACCAGAAACATGTACAACATAGAAACAAAAGAGATGAATTTAAAGCATTTGTTGATTCAATAAACGAATTATTTTATATTGGCAAATGTAATTGCAAATTAAAAAAAAACAGAATGCTCGTGTGGATTGATTCCAGAACATCTAAAAGAATTTATGATGGACCAGCATTATGATAGAAAATTCACAATACCTGAATATACGGAAGACGTTGAAGAAGTAGCTACAACAATACCAACACTTACAACTGGTACGGATGATCCAAGTTACGAACCACTTGAATTACACATGGATGAAGATGAAAATGAAGCAACAACAGAAGTTCCAGAATCAACTGTTCAAATGAGACGAGGTCATTATACTCAAGGATACGATGCCTTAAATTTTGCTATGATGTGTGATATATTCGGTGTTTCAGATAGAGTCGTTTCATGTTTAGCAACAGCTTTATTCGAAGATATAAATTTTAGAGATGTTCATGGCAATCTTGTTATTATGGATAATCAAAAGTGGCTAGAGAAAAAGTTGAATCTAGAGATGCAGTGCTTCGTACACGACATACAAATTCTTCCATAACTGCATTCTCTTTCGATAGTAGAGAAGATGACTTATTAACTACAGAGAAAATTAATGACAAATTTCATACCACTATGGTAAAAGAACCGCATTTAGTTGTTCTGAAAGAGCCCTATAATGAGTTACTTGGATATGTAAATTTGTGTAGTCAAGAAGACGCAAAAACCAAACACAGAAAACTGAATGAATTTTTCAACAATAAAACATTAACAGTTGATCAATTAATTGGCATATGCAGTGATGGTGAGCCAGCAAATACTAGAATAGAAAATGGTGTTTTACGATTATTTGAAAAACAGTTAAATAGACCAATTCACTGGTTTATATGTCTGCTTCATTTTAATTTATATGAAGCATTAGACAAAACAGTCACCAGTGGACCACGAGCAGCAAGTGGAAAGTTATTCAAAGCTATTAAAGAATGTGAGAAATTGCAGATATGTAACACTTTATTTTATTTAATATCATCATATTTTATCATTATTTATTGTCATTATTTTACTTTTTCGATTGGAATAAAGTTAAAATAAAATAATTGCATTTTAATTGATCTAAACATTTAATTTTTCAGGTAGTAGCTGATTTTGATCCAATACCACTGGAGAATATGCCTGCAATTATGGATCATGAACATGAGCTCGAACTATCAACAGATGTTAAATATTTATATCAAATAGCTAAAGCAATTTCGAATGGTATTGTTCCAGTTGATTTAGCTAACATGAAACCAGGACCAATTGCACGTTCTCGTTGGATAACCAAAGCAAGTATATTCTACGATTATATGTAACAACTAATACACCATCGACCAATTTAAAAACTTTGGCAGTTTATATTATTAAAGTTTATGTGCCAATGTACTTCAATGTGAAGTTTTATAACTCTGTTGTGTACGGCACGTTGGACACGATACTTACAACCAAACTTTCGTAATATTGTAGATGGTGTAATTCAAAACAACTCATATTACGCACATCCAGAAAATATCTTATTAACAATGTTATTTCATGATCGAAAAGCAATCCGGGATAGAGCTATCAAAAAGATTTTACACTATCGAGAAAAATTGTACGATCCAACTAAACTCATATATTACAAAAAATATATCTTAAATTTCGATGCTACCGATTATGTCAATATGGTTGATATGAATAACGACGATATATTATTTGAACCAGCATTTACTCGACAGATTCCATATGATCACTTGGTAGAATACTTAGATTTCGATGAACCACCACTGGCTGATCCACAAATTCCAATGCACATACAAGGAACAGAAAGGCATGTACAATTATTAACGAGTGTTTCAAAACGAGTTATAGAAAAGAATCGTGAAGGAGTTATGGGAGTGACATTAAAAAATAATATTACCACGTTAAAACATAAAATTGTAGGTCGAGAATAATATTTAAAAATAAATTGAATAAAAAATATAAAAATAGTGTTTTTTGTTGAAACCTTGAAAATGTTGATTTTTTCAGATCGATTTTCCTACAAAAGGGAGTTCGAAAACCAAAAAATTGATCGTAATAAAAGTTGTTGGAAATTATCTGAACTTTCATAATCTGCAAAAAAAAAAATCTCGAAGAAAATTCAGAATTTATTAGTTAAAAGTTCATTTTGTATCAATACAGATTCTGAAAGGTGATAAAAATACCTTTCAAACAAGCCCAGATT
Source organism: Eustalomyia histrio (assembly GCA_949748255.1). NCBI lineage: Eukaryota > Metazoa > Arthropoda > Insecta > Diptera > Anthomyiidae > Eustalomyia > Eustalomyia histrio. The sequence goes on along the minus strand of OX456523.1, from coordinate 96,047,951 downwards.
GAGAAATCTACTATAATTCTATCCGGTTTTATGACGAATTTAATTAAATTATTTTATGTTTATATGGAAAAATATATATTTTGAAATTTTGGGGGGCTCCAAATCCGACTTAGAATCACCTATAGATTACGTTTTTCTCAGAATCACCTATACATTACGTTTTTGCTATACGCTTCATCAAAAAAAAATTAACCCGCCCTAATGTACATGCAAAATTCTGATTTAATGGTTGGTGAAGACTTAATGATAAAAACTAAATTCTCTACTGGTATCTTTCATTTTTATCATGTCAAAAATATATTTCTTTCCTAAACAATAACAAAACATAGAATGTAATAAGACAATTGTGGGTATTTAAAACTGCGGTTAGCTGCTACACATTTTAAAACCTATTTATAAAAAACTAGCGGACAAAGCCCGCTACGTTGTTAGCGTAGAAAATGGTTCCAAAATTGACATTTTAGCTGTTGTCTACACTCGATAAGGAGCCTGCATAACAAATTTTAACTTCCTAGGTCCAGCGGATTTGCCAAGCAGTTAAAGGGCAGACATTTCATCCTTTTAAACCCCATTTTTATGTCCCTGGATAAAATTCTAAAATGTAAAGGGTGTCCCAAGAAGAACGCAATTTTTAAATCTGGCAACATTCGAAGTGTCATCGTTTGACATTTGAACAATTGTTATTGTTTGCTAGTAGAAGGTACGAGGTTAGTAAAAATGGAGCGCTACACGAATGAACAACGCATTCTCATTGTGAAATTGTTTTACCAAAATGGTGAAAGTTTTGCGGCTACAGTTCGCAAATTGCGATCAATTTGGGGTCACAATAATGCTCCAAAAGAGTCAACTGTAAAGAGATTAATGGATAAATTTGCCGAAACTGGGTCTGTTAGTGATGTAAAGACAACAACGCGCCATCGACCAGGTCGATCGACCGAAAATGTCGCAGCTGTACGTGATGATGTCGCTCAAACTCCATCCACCTCAATTCGACACCGAGCTCAGCAAATTGGTGTCTCCAAATCCACTTTGCAGCGAATTTTGACGAAAGATTTGCATCTTCATGCATACAAAGTTCAATTGACTCAGGAACTGAAGCCAGCTAACCATGGACAGCGAAGGGAGTTCGTTAATTGGGTATTGGAGAGACAACATGAAAATGCTGATTTTGCCGATAAAATCATCTTCAGTGACGAGGCCCACTTTCATCTTGATGGCTTCGTCAATAGGCAGAATTGTCGCATTTGGGGTGAGGAAAATCCTCGAGTGATCCACGAGAAGCAAATGCACCCTCAACGTGTCACTGTGTGGTGTGGTTTTTGGGCTGGAGGAATCATTGGACCTTTTTTTATGAAAATGAGGCAGGTCAAGCGCAAACAGTCAATGGTGTTCGGTATCGTGAAATGATAACCAGTTTTTTCTTGCCTAGAATTGAAGAAGTGAATGTGGAGGGCATGTGGTTCCAACAAGACGGCGCCACATGTCATACAGCCAGAGAAACAATTCAATTGCTGCATCAGTCATTTCCCGGTCGTGTTATTTCGCGTTTTGGAGATCAGAATTGGCCGCCTAGATCGTGCGATTTAACACCATTAAATTTTTTTCTTTGGGGTTTTTTGAAGTCGATGGTTTACGCGAATAAGCCGACGACGACTCAAGCCTTAAAAGAGGAAATTGGACGCTGCATTAATGAAATACCGCAGCATTCATGCAAAACGGTCATTGAAAATTTCATTAAAAGATCGCGTGCATGCCAGCAAAGCCGCGGCGGCCATCTGCACGATATATTGTTCCATACATAACCTCATTCTGTGTACTTTACGATATAATAAAGTTTCACGATTTTTTTTAAATATCTATTTAAAATTTAAAAATTGCGTTCTTCTTGGGACACCCTTTATTAGTGTACAAATAGATCTTGAAAATAATTAGGCTGATCGAATATCGGGAAGGCGTGGCTCAAACGCCCTAAAGTTGCTTAAATATGTGAAATTTGTATAAAATTTGCAAAAATGTCAATTTTGAGCTACACCTATCCAAAAAACTGAAATATTTTAAGGTGGATCATAATGTAGAATTTTCGCTGAATCAGAATCAATTTTTCGGGTTGTGGTATTTTTTATTTAAAAAAAATAGATTTTTGTAAACTTTTTAAAAGGTAATAGGGTAAAAAAAACGATTCTGCTGTATGTAAGCATTAAAAATATGCACATATTTACAAACATAATACAAAATAATTTATACTACAGTAAAATCTCCCGTTATTAGTTATTCAAGAGTCGCTATTAATTATTAAAATGTTTCACTTTATATCACTTTACACAAAAATTAATACGTTTATTTTTGACAGGAAGCCCTTCCTTGAATTTTAAAATTTTCATATAAAAATTAAAATTAGTTTCTACCAAATTAAATATTTTTTTAAGATTATCTTTTACTTGTTTTATTATGTTGAACATTACAATTCTGAAGTTTATTTCTTATTTTCAAATCTATGTCTACATAAAATGTTCTCTAATGAAAATAAGTGTTTAATATTTATATTTATGTACATCAATTTGAAAGATCTGATTTGGTTGTATCAGGATATTGTTTCCTATAATCTGCCACAATTTGCATTATCAATTGCTTATCTCTTTCGTCCCGTGACAACACTTGATTATAGTCTTACATGAGCTTTACTCCCCGTTCTGCTTGGCAATTAACAGCTTTCAATTTACTTACTATGCCCAAACCAAGATTATAACAGATGTCATTTTTCCATTCCTTAGGATCTTTCTTTAGAAATTCCGTTGAAATAGAAAATCTTTTAAAAAAGCTTAGTGCTTTTTGCGAAATAAAATCCTCAATGTTTTTATCGGCGTACTGGCCAATTTGATGGTGAAGAATTGTCAATTTTTTGTTGTCACTATCATTAGATTGATTTATAGCCGCTACCATTAGTGTTTTTGATGCATAAGAAATTTTATCATCGAAAAAAGCCAGAGCTGCAGATTCTTGTGATAATACCATAAATGATTGCGTAGTAACTCTGGACTTATATTTTCACAAATTGAATTGTAAGCATATAATGTTTTAATAAAGTTAAATCTTGATTAGGGGCTCTTGCAGCAACAATATTTTCTATCCAAAAATACAAATGTCTCTTATACCATTTTTCTCACAGTCAGTTAAAATGAAATCATCCCGAAATATAAATATTTCCAAGCAATATATTGCCTTGGACATCCATCGGGCTTGGTGAAAGGCTCCCGGCATCCGAAAAGTAAACCGTTCCACCAAGAAAAACTACTGCTAATTGGATAAGTTCCTTGTAATCGTAACGTGGTTGCTTTTCTTTAAGACTTTTTTCTGCAAACTCCGTTATCTTTGTTGTATCGCCAAGTACATTTTTCACGTGCTGATTCTCAATACAAGGCTTAAAGTTATCTTTATTATTTTACTCCAATCATCTCTAAATCTATTAAACAGTGTATCCCGAAGTTTTTGTCCTGTTTCTTATCGAACTTGTGTGCGGCATCGATAAATTAAAGTTTCATTTATTTCTAAATCATTTACGTCGATTCAGCAATTGCTATAAAGATTCGTGTGGCGTCACGATTACTTATTTTACATTTATCTAATACTTGCATTAGTTTTGGTGCAATAAAATGATGTTGACCTCGTTTTTTTGTAGAATGGCTTCGACCTAGTTCATTTTGTGGGTCTTCAATACCATCCAAGATGTTCTTCATCACTTGATTCGAAGTCCAAATTTTTTGTACTCTTCTGCACGCAGAGAAAAAACATGGTTGCAACATGATCACTGCTACTATATTGTGCTTGCTGCAATCGGGTATGGCTGTCACAACCATATTATTGGTTGTCCAACCATCAACATGGTCGCTACCATCATTATTATAGTAAATATTTCACTATTTTATAACATGATTGGCTGTAACCATACTGTGGTAACAAAAATTCTGACTATGAAAATAATATGATAATTATGTAACCATAAAATGCTGTCAACAATCATTGAATAATTATACATCAAATAAAACATGACTTTGACATTTACAGTCCTAATACGAGTATTGTCTTGTTTTCATAAAAACCAAAATGTCTTAAAAAACAATCATATATTGTTTACTAAAACTGGACAGAAAATACCTTGCATGTGGCATTAAAACATTTCATCAATTGACCTATTTAGATCCAGTTTATTTTTTTTTTTAACTTTAGAAGTTTTTTTTTGAGGGTTTTTTCGAAAATTCCTTATACATGTAATATAATTTACAATAATCACTTTATTGTCAAAAAGATTCTATATAAAGATTTTATATGGATCACATTATGATAATCCAGAAATCATAATATAGTTATGGGGACCATAATGTAATATTATTTTGAGCATACTATGATTACATGCAATCATATTATGATAATTTCTACATCATAATATATTTATGCAGAATCAAAGTATTGTAAAATTTGAATCATAATATAACTGTAGGGACAATATTATGGTAAAATTATGGATATTTTATTATCATAATATGATAACCATAATATAGTACGACTATGGTTGGCACAATCATAAACCCAACCATGTTTTTTCTTTGCGTGTGTAAAATTTGTTTTAAAAATATCTCAATTAAATATAAGTTAATTTCACATTTATAAAATGTTAAGGATAACACTTTTATGAAACCTTTATATCTCATCGAAATTTTATAATGCCCTCCAAAGACCCGTAAGCTGTTAACTCGTTTTGCGTTTTTTTAATGTATAATCCGGTTAACAGGTTAAGTAGTCACACCTTATTTTTAAATACTAAACTTATTTTATTTTAGCACCATACAAGTGGAGGTAATAATATATATCCTTACAGCTAATGACATGGTAATGGGTAATACATCATTTTTGGTTAAAAAGTTTATTTTATTTAGTAAGTGACAAACTTTTTCGAGTGTTTACCAAGGTTTTGCTGGGAACTTGCTAAGACAAAATCACTACCTATCATTGCACCAGGGTTTCCTTTTTTCTTTGATTTAATAAAAATATATTATCTTCCTCGATATTAATCATATCTAGAGCATTGGCATTAGTAACGTCAAACAAATCATCAAATTTGTCTAATAAAACTTTCTCTTGTTTTTCCTGTATTTATATAGGCGTTTGCAATTTTTTCTGCAATTTCCTCAATTCAAAGTATAAACTCTCAACTTTTGTGACACATTTGTCAAAAACTCTAATTGGAATTCGTGCTTTATTTCATAAAACCTCTATTTCTTGCACGACAAGGAAAGCACTTGCTTTACTTTGCGCATATTGTAAAATAATACACGCAAAACTTGGGCATTGGATGGTAATTTAGCACCGATAACTTGACTTTCGTCACGATCGAGCAGATATAACTTTGCTCGTCCTTTTGTATTCATTTTTGCTTTTATTTCTTTAACTTTATTTATTTCTTTAACTTTCTTACTTTAATATTCGCTTTCTTATTCACTTTATTCTTTTTTTTCACTTTAATATACATAAATGATTTATTGTCTTAATAAAATTATTACTTCAGAAAACTGCTGTTTTTGTTTACTTTGAAAACAAGATCATTAGGTAGAATTTTATGGGCCAAAAAATAAGCTTCATTAAATGGTAATAATGATTAATTTCATAATTTCTTTTGTGAAAATCTAAATATTACAAAAAAGGTTTAACTTAGTCACATTTTGTATTGTAATTTTGTATGCTATTGAAGCCGTCAAAGAGGCATCTTTTTATGAAAAATAACATCACGTAAAAATTTGACGAGCTATGGTAATTTAATTAACAGATTCGGATTCAGCGTAGTATTTTACATCATGATCCATCTTAAAATATTTCAGTTTGTGGCATAGGCGTAGCGCAAAATTAATATTTGTGCAAACTTTTAAATTTCACATATTTTAGCAACTTTAGGGCGTTTTCGCCACGCCTTCTCGATATTAGATCAGCCTAATTTTTTGCAAAATATGGTTTTTCGCTAAGAGGAACATTTCTAGGGGGAGTTACGGTCGAATTTCGCAAGTTGAAAAATAAGGCACCTACCTAAAGCAGAAAGGAAGATGGTATAACAAATCACTTAGCCTGCGAGTGTGAATAAGTACAGTATGTAAATAGTTTTGTGAATTTGAATAATATAAAAATAAAGCATTGAACTCATATCAATTAATATTGAAAAACAAGGTGTTTGCTTTTGTCAATTAGCTTTTTATATTTTTTTGCTTTGGAAATAGCAAGAAAAAGCTATTGCTATCAACACAGTCCTTCGATTCGGATCTTATCGTTGACCTGGGAACCTAGAATCAAATTTCGTTCAGGCTAAGTCAAATATGTCGGTCAATGCTGATGAGGTGCAAACTCCTCAACCAGGCTGTATTGCTACGGGTTTGTTACGGACCAGGGAATTACAACGCAATATTTATCTCAACAGAGCATTGGAAGATGTTAGAAATCTGATCCAATATGGACAATTATCACTCCATCAACTGGAAGTTAAACTTTCGATATTAGAACGACAGTTGGAATCATTCGAAAAGGTTCAATCTCAACTTGAATCTCTCGAAGAATGAGCAACGTATGAGGATGCGTATTCTAAAATAAAACCATATATTCTTGAACGTATTTCTATTTTGCGTTTGAATGTCACCGATCCTACAATGCATTACACATTTTATGGTACCTGCAGCAAAACAACCACTACGTTCTCACCTTCCAAATCTACAGTTATCAAAGTTTAGCGGAAACTATGTTGATTGGACTGATTGTTACAATATGTTTTGTGTTTTGGTACATGACAACGCAGAGCTCTCTTCAATATCTACGGTCATGTCTTATCGATAATGCATCTCGATTAGCTAAATCATTGAAAATTACACCAGAAAAATAAAGTAAGGCATTGAACATACTTAAATACCGATACGACAACAACAGGTTGATTTTTCAAAATATTTGCCATAAAGGATTTTGAAGAACCATCCGTATCTACAGTAAGAGGATTTATTGATTCTGTAAATGCAAATCTTCGAGCACTACAATCAATCGCTACCAAAAATCAAATTTCAGATGGAATTATGTTATACATGATAGTCTTTAAACTAGATGCTGAAACCCAAGCTAAGTGGGAGGACGAAGTATTCACAAAATTCGAAAACTTACACTTCCAAAATGGAATAATCTTTAGAAAGATGTCAAACGTTGGATATAATTAACAAAAGTGAGCTAACAAAACAACCAGGTGTATCGCATGGGCGGGCCCCTACTCACAATCAGTCGTTTTCATCAAAAAAACGTTCAGTTTCGTCTTTGGTAGCAACAAATCAAACAACAAAGTATTGCTTTTTCAATGCCAGTCCCACCCATAATGCATTTTATTGTAAAAAATTTGCTCAAATGAATATATCCGATAGATTTTGTACAGCGAAGTAGTTAAAATTATGTTTAAATTGCCTAGGCTCTAATCATATAGCCGCAGTGTGTCCATAAAGTAACAGATGTCAACATTGCAATTCATCACACCACATGCTTTTACACAAACAAGTTAGTTCACCACTATCGTCAACCTTGCAACCTCAATCACCAGCGTCAACACCACCTAATTATCAAGATACGCAGTTGATATCATCAAAGAAACCTACAGATTCTCCAGCTATGCTACAGGTATCAGAGCAACATAGCCAAGTTATCCTAGGAACGGCTCGTGTAGAAATACATGCACCAAATGGAAGATCCACAATCGTCCGGGCACTATTGGATTCTAGGTCCCAATTACATTTCGTCACCGAAAACATTGCACAATACTTACGTGTTTCCCGCATTGGTACCAAGACCACCAGTGCATGCAATGCTTTGCTTTTTGACTAAAATTATCACCGTAATCATTCCATCAATAGCATCGTATCAGCCGCAAAAATCTATGTGTACGAATAATTAGAATATTCCAGGTAATATTAAACACACCAATACTACAAAAAACTGAATTAAGATGGATTATGACGGGCTGAATTGTGCAATCCCAATACATTGTTACGATTTTGCCCTTTATAAAATCGTTGATTTATTTACCTTTTAAATAAATCGAGTTCTTTCTATATTGCAAATAATAAACACTGTTTGAAATTATTTATAGCTCTATTTATTTATAACAGTCACAAAAAATTACAGAAAAACACTTTAATAGCACACTTTATTTACACGGCGTAGCCACACTTTAGTTCTTCACACTCTGCGTTTTACTTATAAACTGTGCTACTGCGTCACCGAGTACCAGTATTTATATTAGTAGTCAGGTATTCTAGTTATTTCCAGTTTATTACGACACTAGTTTTTTCCAGCTGTCAAAATTTGTGTGAAGAAAGTTCTAGGTGTAGAAATTTCTTGTAACACTGCCGCCCACTTAAGCCTGTTCGTCCCGAACAGACATAGCTATTCCTTTTCCATAGTTGGCTAGTCGTTCCAGATGAACAACCTTCATTTTTGACCTTGGGCTCTGATCTTTCTGTATTCTGTATACCACATCATTCAACCTTTTAATTACTCTATAGGGTCCGTCCAAATGCGTTTGTAGTTTGGGAAATAATCCTTTCTTTCGTTGCGGGTTAAATAGCAGAACCAGCTGACCCTCATTAAATCCTTCAGAATTCACTGCCCTATCGTACCTCGCCTTCATCTTATCACTGACTATTTGAATTCGATTGCGAACAAACTCATGAAGCTTGTTAAGGTCTTATTGTCCCTGGGAAGCGTTGTCGTTGTCTTTATCTATAGCGGCGGTCTTAACACCAAATTTTAAATCGCCAGGAAATTTAAGTTCCGTTCCGAAAATAACTTTTGCAGGCGTCCGGGAGGTGGAATCGTGAACGGCCGATCTGTATGCCAACAGAAATTTAGGGATGTGTTCGTCCTAGTTCTTCTGATGTGCACTGACAACTTTTCTTAAGTATTTCTCTAAAGTGCGATTGAATCTTTCGACCATGCCATCAGATTGTGGATGCAGCGGGGTAGTTCATGTTGTTATTATTCCATATAACTCACACATTTCCTTGAAGATAGCAGATTCGAAATTCCTTCCCTGGTCAGAGTGCAATTCTAATGGAACACCGTAGCGGCACACCCAGTTATTCACAAATGCGCTTTTTATCGTTCTAGCTTCCTGGTTCGGTATAGCATATACCTCAGGCCATTTACTGAAGTAGTCGATCACCACGAGAACGTAACGGTTTCCGGAGTCACTGACGGGGGAAAGGCCTGCTGCATCCATTGCTAGCCGCTCAAATGTATTGTTGAAGTTTCCCACGACTTCTCCTTACTGGGCCTTTAGCTGCGATGCATTCCGCGCAATTTGCTATCTAGACGCTTACAGCTTGCTGGCAGCCGACCCAGTAGAATCGTTGTTTTAACTTCTCTAGGGTTTTCGTGTCACCGAGATGACCGCCACTGGGACCGTCATGGAACTCTTTTAATACTTCGTCTATTTTGCTTGACGGCACCACAATTAGCTTTGTCTCTGTCTCGTAGACCCGTAGACTGTTCCACTGGGCCCAATACGCTTTCATTAGCGGACTTTCAGCTGATATTTGTTCACGGGTAGGCCTCCTGTCCTCTGCTTTGGCTGACATAATTTTTGACAGTATGGGGTCATTCTGTTGCGCCGCCGACCAGGCTTCACTTGACTCAATATGCGTTAGTCTTATATCAACAATGAACTCTTTTCCATCAGCCCTCGAACAATGTTTGCACTCTAAATTGCAGGGGCGTCCTGAAAGGGCGTCCGCATTGCAATGCTTTGTGCCTTTCCTGTGCTCGATGCTGAAATCATAGCTTTGAAGTCGTTCAATCCAACGAGCTAGCTGCCCTTCTGGTTGTTTAAATTGCAGCAGCCACCTGAGTGCAGAATGGTCGGTTCTTAGTTGAAAGTGCTGACCATACAGATACTTGTGGTAGTGATTTACACATTCTACCGCCGCCAAGAGTTCCCGCCGTGTTACGCAGTAGTTCCTTTCGGGTTTCGAAAGTACTTGACTGTACTAGTCTATGACTTTTTCGGTGCCATTTATCACCTGCGAAAGCACACCTCCTATTCCGTGTCCGCTTGCATCGCTATCCAGCATAAATTTTTCCCCGGCCACAGGATATCCAAGAAGCGGTGCCGTGCACAATAACTCCTTGAGCCTTAGGAATGCTTGTTTTTGGGCTTCACTCCAATGAAATGATCGCGCCTTCTTAGTCAGCTCATGTAGACTCGCAGCCACACTGACAAAATTTGGTACAAATTGTCGGAAGTATGTGCAGAGACCTAGAAAGCTGCGCAACTTGTGCAGATTTTTCGGGCGAGGCCAATCTTTTACAGCCCGAATCTTTCATTAACCGCTCGAATGTTGCTGGAGCATTGCAGAGTCCAAAGGGCATAACATTAAACTGACATTATCCGTCACCTGTGCTAAAGGCAGTTTTCTCCTTGTCTTGGTCACAAATTTCTACTTGCCAATAACCACTTTGCAAGTCCAATGTGGAGAACCATTTGGTTCCTGCTAGTGGGTCTAGAGTGTCGTCAATTCTCGGTAGTGGATAGCTGTCCTTCTTGGTGAAATCGTTTAGTTTTCTGTAATCAACACAGAATCGGGTGCTGCCATCTTTTTTCTCAACTAAAACTATAGGCGAGCTCCATGGGCTAGAAGATGGTTCGATTTCTGCACTACGCTCCATTTTGTTGACTAACTCCTTTACTTCATTCCGTTTTGCTAGAGGAATACTTCTGGGCGCCTGCTTTATTGGCCTCCCTTCACCAGTATTTATTCGGTGTTTTACAATTGCCGTTCTTCCTTGACTTTGGGTTTTCATGGCGAAGACTGAGCCGTATTTCCTGATTAACTGTTTGGCTTTATTTCTATCAGGCGGCGCCAGTTCTTTTACCCATTTTTCCACATATTCTGCCAGCATCTCTCGATCTTTAACGTACGCACTGAATGGTTCCCAATTCTTTTCGCAACTGATTATTGCTTCTGGCGCAGTACATTTGGCAATTTCAGAGTTCGCTCTGACAACTTTTTTACAATTTGATAGGTTCAGTACTCTTACAGGAACTTTTTTGTCTTTGCTGGTTTTCACGAGGGCTTTTGCTGTTACCAGGTTACCTTTTATTTCTGTTGGTTCTACCACCCACAAGCTGCTGTCCTCACAATCTCTCTCCATGCGCACCCACACTAAAGTTTCTGACCGTGCCGGTATTTTCTGATGACTCATGGTTACTAGCTTTCTTACTCTATCCGCTTGCTCATATCCAACATCAAGGGGTATTTCAACATTACGCCAAATCATAAGTTTTTGCCCCATATGCAGATTAATGCCGTGACCAAGCAAGAAATCTGCACCAACGATTACTTCGTCATCAATATCAGCAACAATGAATACGTGATTGACGCTTATGTTGGCAATCGTTAGTTTTACATTTATTTTGCCATAGACAGAGGCAGGCTCCCCAGTAGCTGTGCGAAAACTTACCCCGTATAGTGATTCAACTGCCTTTTTCACTGAATCGGGCCTGATGATTGACTGTGATGCTCCTGTGTCTATCGTAAAAATGTACAGTAAGATTGCTTTTCTCCTGCTGTATTACTGATATGGAGATTGTGGGGCCATCGGTTGTGGGAGCTAGCTCATGCCCCGTAATGCTAGCTCTTTCTAGTTTAACGATGACTCTTTAGGTGATTGCTGATCGGCCCGGAGGCTCTTCCTTGGTGCTTTGCAATTTTGCTGGAAATGTCCCACTCTACCGCAGTTGTAGCATTTATCCTTGGCCTTGACTTACTTCTCCCCTAATGCCTGCTTAAATGCATCTTTTAACTCCCTGAGCACTTCTCTGAATCCTTCTTTTAACTTTGTGCTTATATCTTGCTCTCTTTCAGCAGTCATTTCGAGGTTACGCAACGTAAATGTTTGTGGCTTCGCAGTCCCTTGGGCCAGCGCGAATGAGACAGTTTCAGCGAAAGTCGATTTCTGCGTAGCACATACCGCATGTCTCACATCAGAATCCCGAATTCCGTTCACAAATGCTTCAGTTATGAACTGATCTAAGAATGGATGATTTTCGACCGGATAAGTCAACTGCACCAACCGTTCAATTTCTGTTGCAAAGTCCTGTAACGATTCGTTTGGTTTCTGCAGCCTACCTCTTAGTTCCATTCTGTATATTTCTTTTTTGTGTTCGCCACCATACTTTCGCTGCAGTGCCACCATTATGTCGTCATAATTATTTCTGCAGGTGATTGGCACACTTTCTAGAATTTCTGCAGCGTTTCCTTTTAAGGCCAGAATCAACTCTATAGCCTTTTCTTCGTTGTTCCACATATTTCTGGCGGCAACTGTCTCGAACTGGAACTTAAAAACATTAAACGGTATGCTGCGATCAAAAGTAGGGGCCTTTGCTTTACCAGAACTTTCCTGAATAATTCGTACTGGACCCTCTTGACATTGAGAATTATTTATTTTACTTTCCAGATCTTGTAGTTTTTTTCTCGACGTCATTCTCTAAGTCGGTCAGTCTTTTTGCCACCTCGGAAACTTCTCTAGAATTTTCTTGAAGTTTTTCTTCAATTTTAGTTAACAGCTTCGTTTCCATCTTAGCTAACAGTTTCTCGTTGTCTGCTCTCGAAGTGTCTAATAGTTTCTGGTTGTCTGCTCTAGAAGTTTCTAGCAGTTTCTCATTTTTTTCCATCTTTTCCATCATAGCAGCAAACATCGCGCTTAACTCCATATTAGCTTCCGTTTTATGGGTACTAACCTCCATTGCTTCTTTTTCGTCAAATTCGTAAGTCGCTATGTCAATCTTACGCCGCTCGGATTTATTACCTGCTATCGGTAGCTCCAACTTACTCAATTCCTTCTTGAGGTGTTCCACCTTAAGCTCCTCCAATTTCATGACTGCTTACTATTTTGCAATCCCACTTCTGACACCAATTGTTACGAATTTATCCTTTATAAAATCGTTGATTTATTTACCTTTTAAATAAATCGAGTTCTTTCTATATTGAAAATAATAAACACTGTTTCAAATTATTTATAGCTCTATTTATTTATAACAGTCACTAAAAATTACAGAAAAACACTTTAATAACACACTTTATTTACACGGCGCAGATAGACAAAACGTTAGCCACACTTTAGTTCTTCACACTCTGCGTTTTACTTATAAACTGAACTACTGCGTCACCGAGTACCAGTATTTATATGAGTAGTCAGGTATTTTAGTTATTTCCAGTTTATTACGACACTAGATTCTTCCAGCTGTCTAAATTCGTGTAAAGAAATTTCTAGTTAAAGAAATTTCTTGCATCAATATATTCATTTGATTTATAATATAAATTAAGTATATGTTTACATATCATAATTTTTTTTAACCGACTACTTGTTTAATAGCACTGTGTTATAGCACTAACTATTGATTTCTAAAACGACAGAAAGAGTACAGGTTAATTGAACAGTTCCTGCGCTCACCAAGAGATGGCACTGCTAGCTCCAAACTTTTTTTCTCAAGTTGGTATAACTGTCCTGAGAACACATGCAAAGTTGCAAGTCATTCTGTCAATTCTTTCTTTGTTTACAAGCCATTTAAAGGTGACGTGTCATTGATTTTTTTTAATATGGAAAAATTGAATATCGTGCAGTCATTAGATTCTTTGTTTTGAAGGGTTTAAAAGCAAAGGAAGTTTATGAACAATTGTTAGAAGTGTATAAGGAGTCCTCACCTTTAAAACGCACACTTGAATTTTGGGCTGGTGAATTTAAAGGTGGTCGTACCAGCCTTGAAGACCTACGCGAAGGACGACCAAGAACTGCAACCACAGCAGAAATCATTGAGCATAATATGGTTAGTGAAGATTCAAGTTTGACTAAGCGTGAAATTGCTAATGCCATAGGCATCTCAGACGAACGAGTACTTCATATTTTACATGAAGAATTACGTATGAAAAAACTGTTTGGAAAGTTAGTGCCGCACACATTAACAATTCAACAAAAACTGGATCGAAAACAAATTTCTCAGCGTAATTTGGAGCGTTTTAAGCCGAATAAAACCGACTTCTTGCGTCGTTTTATAACTATGGATGAGACTTGGATCTACCACCATGATCCTAAATTGAAACAAGAACGTTTACAGTGGACTGAAGCTGGTTGTTCAGCTCCAAAGCAGGTGAAGTCACAACGATCAGCAATGAAGGTTATGGCATCGGTTTTTGGGATGCAAAAGGAATTTTGTTAATTGATTATCTTCAGAAAGGTAAAACAATCAACTCTGAATATTATTGCAGCCTTTTGGATCAGCTGGATGAAAAAATTCGTGAGAAAAGACCTGGTTTAAAGAAGAAAAAAATCATTTTTCATCAAGACAATGTACCTGCTCACAAAAGTGTTTTGACGATGGCTAAATTCAAAGAACTGAACATCCACCGTATTCACCAGATTTGGCTTCCAGTGACTACTATCTCTTCAGAAATCTCAAACAATTCCTTCGTGGAAAGCATTTTTCGTCGAATGAAGAGGCCATAGCAGCCGTAGACGGTTATTTTGCAGAGCTTCCGGAAAACCATTATAAGGATGGGATCAAATTATTGGAAGATCATTGGAACAAGTGTATTGAGCTTCTAGGAGATTATATTGAATAAAAAAATATATTTCGTAACAAAAACAGTATTCTTTCATTTCGAGCGCAGGAACTTTTCAACTAACCTGTATGGTATAACACGCATCTGTAATCGAAAAGGCTATTTCTTTTTAACCTTAGATGATTATGGAAGATTAGTGTGCATTTGTTGAAATTTAAAATTCTTTAAATGTGTTGGAGTATCGGTTGGGGAGGTTTTGCAGGGTCACTATTCGCGCAAGAATAAATTTTGTAGCATTTTTGGAAAATTGAGGAGTGTACATCTGAATTAACCTTTAACTTATGATGTGGTAGATAATTTTACAGTGCTTTTTTTGTTTTTTTAAAAACTTCTTTCTATTGAACGCTTATAATTTTATATTCTCAGTACCCTCATATTATATTGTTGTGGGTGTAAAGTTTACTACACGTTGTGATTAGTGTTATTTTTACATACAAAATATATTAGCACCACATAGTCGTTTATTTGATTTTTTCATAGAAAATATTTTACTACCACATCTGAGTTAACATTAGTTTTTAACATTTTTATATTATATAATTAAATAGTAAAAAATAAAACATTCAAAAACATGATCAAGTCGTTGATCCAAACTTCTGCACTGAAATTTGTAGTAACAGTAACTCTCAATTATCGGAAACGGATAACGAATAAGAAATAGACACGACCCTTATTGCGGGAAAAGACATCGAAGTGCGGCAAAACGACGTTGAAATAAATAGTAACTCAAATTCTGAATCTAGTTATTATTATGGAAAAAATCGTTTCAACCACAACGTTTTAGTAGAACTCCCTTACATAATATCATAAGATTACCAACTTCAGTGGGTTTCCAAAATAGTCAAGCCAAATTAAAATATATGTTTCGATACTGGTCACAATTTTTTTATGACCCTATTGAAAAGCTATATATAAAATTTCAATCAACAAACAAGTTAGAAGCGAAACCTTTGGATAAAATTGAATTTAGAGCATTTTTTATATTAGGTACCTACAATCAAATAAAAACAAAAAAAAAATGGATTTCATTTCATTGCAAGAAATTAAAAAACAAAATTAACTCTATATATTATGTTCGAAACTTAAGCAACTATTTTATTATTGTAGTTTTTTGCAACAAATAAATAAAATTTTTAAAAAAGTTATGTAAGTCCCGTTTAGTTTGACAAAGAATATTTAAATTTTAATTGTGTCTGTGCATTTGGTACCAATTATATAGAAGTGCAACTATAGCGCGTACTCGTTACGGAACAGCTTTTAAACTAAAAATTTTTGATCTTTATAATAACGGTCAATTCCAAATTTCTATTGCTAACAAATTAAGCATAAATAAATCAATAGTTTCGCCACAAATTAAAAGGTATAAAGACTGGGAAAATAGAGGAAGCTAATACAAGCAGATAGTAAAATCGTTTATTTAATTAAAAAAAATCCTTTTATTTCTTCCAAAGATGTTGTGAGTGAGCTTAATCTTAATATATGTTCGAGCACTGTGAGAAAGCGATCATTGGAAAATAACTTAAGGAGCTTCAAGCTGTCTAAGAAACCCATACTCACAAAAAAACATTTAAAAAAGAGGTTTGCCTAATGTTAAGGCTTACGCAAATTGGACTGAGGCGAAATGGAAAACAGTTTTATTTAGTGACGAGTCTAAATATAACTTGTTAAATTCAGAGTTTGCCACGTTCGAAGACCGAAGGGAAAGCGATTGCATCCGCATTATTAAAAAGGCACAATGAAGCATGGGGGCGGTAATGTAATGGTGTGGACCTGCTTTTCGGCGAGTGGAGTTGTCCCTTTTGTTGAAAACAAACAAAATGGATCGTTTTGTTTATAGAGACATTTTAGCCAACCACATGCTGCAATATGCCGATTGGGAAATGCAACTTCGATGGGTGTTTTACCATGATAATGACCCCAAACACTCGTCAAAGTTGGTCAAAGATTGGTTGTCTGCTAATGGAATTAAAGTCTTGGATTGGCCAGCTCAATCTCCAGACTTGAACCCAATAGAGAACCTTTTCAGCATTTTAAAATGCAGGGTCGAAACTCGCCGTTTTAATAATAAGCAGGAGCTAATGAATTGCTTAAAGTCAGAGTGGGAATCAATACCAACCACAATACTAACAAACCTTATCGAATCTATGCCAAAACGATGTGCGGAGGTCATAAGAAACATACGAAGTACTGAAAGTTGCTTAGGTTTCGAGCACTAATATATTGAGTTAATTTGGTTTTTTATTACTTGCAATGAAATGGAATAATATTTTTGTTGTTATTATTAGATTGTATGTACATAATATAATACCAACCACAATACTAACAAACCTTATCGAATCTATGCCAAAACGATGTGCGGAGGTCATAAGAAACATACGAAGTACTGAAAGTTGCTTAGGTTTCGAGCACTAATATATTGAGTTAATTTGGTTTTTTATTACTTGCAATGAAATGGAATAATATTTTTGTTGTTATTATTAGATTGTATGTACATAATATAATAAAAATTAAATGTGTTATTTTTAATAAATCAATTTAAAAAGAATAGATACTTTGATTTCTTTATCAGGAAAAGTTGTTTAGGTTTCGAACAATACTGTATATGTATGCATTCAGAAAAAAGGGCAATTGATATTTTAGCTTCGCAGAACATTTCTCAACTTGTTGAAAAGCTCCCGGAAAACAGCAAATGCAAAATGCACATTCGGTCTTAAAGCGGAAATCAGATGCTTTACATTTTCCTACATGTAGAAGTATCGATTTAAAGTTGAACACAAAAGGAGCGCATAAAACTATTATTTTTGAAAGTCGAAATACCAAGGAGGATGTCAGATTTCAGCAGAAAGTCTCGATAATTTTCAAAACAATACCGGATCATCGTCACGACATATGTGCAAGTTGAAAAATTTCATTAGGTGCAATGCTGGTAAAAGATCTGTGTGTTCGAAAAATGCGTCATACAAGAATCACATATTTTACAAGACTTTTTAAATCATGTATTTTGGAATGGTTTAGTTCCGATTCTGGGTCGAGAAAGCACTGTTTTATGGCCAAAAAAATTAAAGCTCATTCCAAAATACTTTCATGGCATGCATTGCCTTCAATTATGGCAATGCATGCAGAAAACTCTGTGAAGAGGTTGGGCAACTGAGACTTTTGCCTTTTGTAAGAGCGCTCAATGAAATGGACAACACAGTTCACTGTTGTTTCCAAGCCGTAAGGAAGGACTGGTTTGGATATAATACAATAGCAGCCAAAAATCGGTTTGGTCATTTCACCTTTTTTTTATAATTTTTAAATGCGGTATTAAATATTTATCTGAGGGCAATTATATTATGTTTCATTGAAATGTTTTGATTTTTATTCAGGAAATATTATAAAAAAATATTTTGTTTTTTTAGTCCAATACAAAATTTTTGACCGAATGACCACCCTAATGTATAGCACAGGTATTACAATCAGTAATTATTAATGACTTTATTGGATTATTTTACTTCACTTAAATTAAATGTACTTCACTGTTCTTTCAGTGTAGTGAGCACGTTAACACTAATTTTAAAATTTTTAACAACCTCTTTATGGTTTATATGACTTGAGATATATATCCCGAAAAATGTCAGGAATTTCTCTATTATGAGAATTTTTTTTTTTTCTCAAAAAACTCTATACTCTCTTTCTATTAGAGAATAAAGGAAAACCTGACCACATGAAGAATTTATATTTGTGTGTTCTCTTTACACTCATTTATGGTATATGCCTATTACCAGTGCAGATCGTTTTGCGGTTTTAGCTAAATTTTTTGGCATTCGAATCATCTTAAAATCCATCATTAATGCATCCAATTGTGTATTTTTTAGATTCAAGGTAGAATTTATTAATAAAATTTACCATAAATTCCACAACCTTAGTAATTTGTGTAAGTTGGACTTATCATTCATAGATTTTTTTTCACTGTTGGTTTAGCAGGCTCAAAACACGATTTTTTTGTACTGCATATGCATTACGAAGGTTTCATCTCCGATAATGTGTACTAGATGGGTAACGGAATTATTGGTGTTTGTTTTTTTGCACATTTCAACTATTTTTTTTATTTCTACCTGAATAGCATATTTCTTGGTTTCTCAAGAAACCACGCTACTTTCTTTTTATATTAACTGTCAACGAAGAAAGACCTAAGTTCTGGCAAAGTTTTAAATTGTTGAAAATACAGTTTATCCTAAATAGTTAGGCATTATTGTTTGTAACAGACGTAGAAAATTTCTTAAATCGATTAAAATTCTACCAATTTTCTACACACATTCTACAATTTAAAGAAACAAAAAATTTGGTTCAAGTTGGTATTCTCTTCTTCAATAGTTCCCAAAACTATCGAACTTAGAAATCCAAAAAAAAAATATTCAATTACTACTTCACGTTGTCGAACAAGCGTGTCTAACAATCTCCCGAGAAGACGGCCGGATAGTTTTCTGCTAAGGCAGGAGACGTAGACTGTACGGGAAGAAGACAGCAGAAACCTTAAACCACCATCGTGAGATCTGCGGCAAGAAAGGTACTTTGTGAATCATCCTACCCATAGGATCGTTAATAACTCATAGCGTTTTGGGAAACAGTCATAAAAGGGGCAGGCATTTCATATCCCCATTTAAAAAAAATATATATATATATAAAAGACCTTTTTTGCAAACGCTCCTAAAAGGGGAGACTTCGACGCTTCAGTAAATGCATTTCCCGCATACACCTTGTGTTCTCTAAAACTAAACCCGTGTAAGGGTGCCATTTTGTCTACCTCTTATAACTTAATAGTGAACAAGTGGGGATGAATGTATAAAGCAAAAAAAGTGTGGTGTGAACCTGAGCCTAGAAGAAATTATATACAAAAATATATCTATATATATTAAAAAAATCGCACCTAAGATAAATAATTAGTCAGTAATTCATTCAATAAGTTCAGTCAACAGAACAATTACAATAAGTCTGCCAGTAATTACGTGAATAATTAATTAAAAGATAGGAGAATTTCTTTCTTGGGTCATAAGTATCATGCAACAATCGAAAATTTAAAGTGGTTTGTATGTGTAGCCAATCCATAACTTAGTAAATCTATATAGAAAAAAAGTTATATTAGTTTAGAAAACAAACTTCACTACATCGCATGGATTCGGAAATTCCCGATACTTGTCGCTCGGTTAACTAATTTTTGCTCGGTAACCGTCAAAAGGGTTATTCATCGTATTAAATATTCCACTTAGCAGCAAAACACTTTAAGAAACGATTTGTTGCATGATCGCCATGACTTTATGGAATTAAAAAACAAATAGAAATCGAAAGTAGTCAGTTTTGAAGAAGCAGAAAAAAGAGTGAAATTATCGTTACAATAAGAAAAAAGAAAACTTTAAGGATAAGTTAAAAGAAAAAAAAAACCTAAAATAATTAATCCATGTATACAGAATAAGTAATACAGGAACCTTCAATGTCATACCAGTTCAGGAGCGGCATAACAACAACATATCCGTGATCTACGAAAAAGGCCTTCTTCACACATCATTTATTTGGTAAGTCATTTTTTTTTTATAACACATAATTCTAATTCGTTCCTGCACCCGTTTGACCCCTCTTTTGTTCTCGTTTAATTGTACCTAAATAGGAACAAAAATACTTGCCAAACAGCAACAAAATGCGACTAAACGAAAATTAAAAGATTATTAGAAGTTACGATTGTTAACAGAAATTAAAGGGAACATTTTTTGTGTTCTGCTGTAATCGTTAGTCACTGTAGATAAATTATATTATTTTTTTTTCTTTGTTTTGGGTGTTCTGTGCGTTACATGAGTATACTGAAAAGCTTATGTTAAAGAAGACCCCAAAAGAGAGAAAAAAAATATATTTTTTTTAAATGCAACGATTTTTTTTTACAAACCAAAATAAATAGATTTTGTTTTTTTTTGTTGTTATTAAGAAAGCATAAACATAAGACCCTACGTTGTGCATATGATACATTGGTATAACGTTTGGTTTGGTTACCATGTATAAATGTTAATTTTAAAGCAGGACATTATGTTTCATTATTTTTTACGTAGTATAATTCCACCAAGATGTGATCCAATTTAAGTTACTTATATAATTTAAATTTATAATCAATTCTTACTTTGAATAACTTAAATTTATAGCTTATTTATATTTTTGAATAATCTAAATTTAATTTTTATTTCGATATTTTTGAAACAAAAAAAAAGTAAAAATATTTACATTATATACATATCTGAATTTAAACCGACTAATGATTAGTCACTTAGCATTAAAATTACGGTATTGAATAAATTTTATCATGAATTGCTAAATCAATTTAAGGGCGTTT
Organism: Eustalomyia histrio; assembly: GCA_949748255.1. Taxonomy (NCBI): domain Eukaryota; kingdom Metazoa; phylum Arthropoda; class Insecta; order Diptera; family Anthomyiidae; genus Eustalomyia; species Eustalomyia histrio. Next base: position 96,026,915 of record OX456523.1, on the reverse strand, counting down.
TTCTTACCAAGGTGATGCGGATGAAATAAAGTAACAGAATTAAGATAAATTTGGGGTTCTAGTAACGAATCTGCGGCACGGGAACCAAAGAAGAGCCGATTTCCTCTCCAATCCATCTGAGAGTCGACGGGGATAATAAGGTGATTACAATCGATACCATTTCAGTTAACTTTTAATATCCGTGACTAGAGAACGTTCTAATGTTTTTTTTCCATCGAGTCCGTATGGACCAATAGTAGCTTTTTTTATTATTCATTAAAAAAGGGAGTCTGTTAAATTTATTATTGTTTTGGTGAACCGAGGATAACTGGAAAAGGACCGAACCCCCCCCTCTTGACTGGTTAGCTAGCATTGATATGGCTCCCGCAGTCCTAATTCTGGTTATACTTAATGATAACTTATGATATCTTGTCAGGTAACTTCGTGTTTTCAACAAGTGATATTCACGTAGAATATTCGTGGGATGCACAGGTGTTCATTACAATAATTGGCGCCCAACGTGGGGCAATAGGAACTATCGATTCTGTTGCTCATTTTTTTTTTTTTCTCAAAAATTGGCAGATAATTTAGGGGTTTTGATTTTCAGGACTTTTCTTAGGAGATATATAACGACACTACTTGGATTATGCGGCAATTTAAGGTTGTGAAAAGTTTGAATTATCTGACTAAGTGGTTTACTTATTTTTTTTTCCTGGATCGGAGAATGATTTTTTAAGTCCCTAACTTGTTATGCGGTTAGGAGTGTAGTAGTTAATTGGTCATTAGTTTTAACTTAATTTTCAGCTGCTAATGTCTTAGATGGATTGTGGTAATTTTGCTGATTGCAACTTACTATCTACTATAGGTTAGTTACGTTCCAGTGGAAGCAGACTATATGGAATATAGCTGAGTAGTTTACATGAATTACCAGTTTTCTACTCTACACCTGATTTAATAGATTTATTTATTCTTTGTATCGATTGTTAGATATTGCCATATACTTTATTTCAACACTACATCACCGGTGGGAAAAACGCACCAATTTATGTAGGTAAAATTGTTACAAATCATAACCGAATATTTAAATTTTTTATTTTATATTTTAATTCTAAGAACAATACTTGCAAATTCCAATTATGTTGGAAAAACTTTTAGAAAAATACTAAAGACAGTCTTGATAGCAACTAAATTAATTAACCATACCTTTCGCTACTATCCTGAACAACTTTTGTTTTTGTTTGGAATTTAAACATCCTTGAAATATAAATTATCTCTGAATTCTTAAATTTATTAATAGAGGGCTCTTATTACTAGAGGAATATGAAATTGATTTAATATATCAAATTATTAGGTATTCTTACTGCCTTGTCGCAACTACGGATTTCGCAGAATATATATATATATATATATATATATATATATATATATATATATATATATATATATATATATATATAGGTATTCTTACTGCCTTGTCGCAACTACGGATTTCGCAGAATATATATATATGCATTGCCCATACTTTGAAGACATCTGTATATACAGCCAAAAATGTCCCTATAAAATGCGCTGTGTCCAGTAAAATGTCTTCAGTCTAAACAGTAGAATAACGAAAAGTTTAAGGACAGTCCCCAAAGTAACAAAATGTCTTCATAGTAACTTGTGGAACGAAAACCCGTCCCCGCAATATGTGCTGTGCACATATATATATATATATATATATATATATATATATGCATTACTCATACTTTGAAGACATCTGTATATACAGCCAAAAATGTCCCTATAATATGCCCTGTATCCAGTAAAATGTAAAGTGTAAACAGTAGAATAATGAAAAGTTTGTGGACAGTCTCCAAAGAATCAAAATGTCTTCATAGTAACCTGTGAAACGAAAAACCGTCCCCGCAACATACGCTGTGCACATATATATATATATATATATATATATATATATATATATATATATTCATTTCACATACTTTGAAGACATCTGTATATACAGCCAAAAAAGTCCCTATAAAATGCTCTGTATCCAGTAAAATGTCTTTAGTGTATACAGTAGAATAAAGAAAAGTTTGAAGACAGTCCCCAAAGAAGGACGGATTTTCGTTCTTCAAGTTACTATGAAGACATTTTGTTACTTTGGGGACTGTCCACAAACTTTTCATTATTCTACTGTTTACTCTGAAGACATTTTACTGGACACAGCGCATTTTATAGGGACTTTTTTGGCTGTATATACAGATGTCTTCAAAGTATGGGCAATGCATATATATATATATATATATATATATATATATATATATATGTGCACAGCACATATTGCGGGGACGGGTTTTCGTTCCACAAGTTACTATGAAGACATTTTGTTACTTTGGGGACTGTCCTTAAACTTTTCGTTATTCTAGTGTTTACTCTGAAGACATTTTACTGGACACAGCGCATTTTATAGGGACTTTTTTGGCTGTATATACAGATGTCTTCAAAGTATGTGAAATGCATATATATATATATATATATATATATATATATATATATATATATATATATATATATATATATATATATATATATATATGTGCACGGCGCATGTTGCGGGGACGGTTTTTCGTTCCACAAGTTACTATGAAGACTTTTCGTTACTTTGAAGACTGTCCTTAAACTTTTCGTTATTCTACTGTTTACACTGAAGACATTTTACTGGATACAGCGCATATTATAGGGACTTTTTTGGCTGTATATACAGATGTCTTCAAAGTATGGGCAATGAATATATATATATATATATATATATATATATATGCACGGCGCATTTTGCGGGGACGGTTTTTCGTTCCACAAGTTACTATGAAGACATTTTGTTACTTTGAAGACTGTCCTTATATTATAGGGAGTTTTTTGGCTGTATATACAGATGTCTTCAAAGTATGCGCAATGAATATATATATATATGCATATATATATATATATGTGCACAGCACATATTGCGGGGACGGGTTTTTGTTCCACAAGTTACTATGAAGACATTTTGTTACTTTGGGGACTGTCCTTAAACTTTTCGTTATTCTAGTGTTTACTCTGAAGACATTTTACTGGACACAGCGCATTTTATAGGGACTTTTTTGGCTGTATATACAGATGTCTTCAAAGTATGCACAATGAATATATATATATATATATATATATATATATATATATGTGCACAGAACATCTTGCGGGGACGGTTTTTCGTTCCACAAGTTACTATGAAGAAATTTTGTTACTTTGGGGACTGTCCTTAAACTTTTCGTTGTTCTACTGTTTACACTGAAGACATTTTACTGGATACAGCGCATATAATAGGGACTTTTTTGGCTGTATATACAGATGTCTTTAAAGTATGTGCAATGAATATATATATATATATATATATATATATATATATATATATATATATATATATATATATATATATATATATATATATATATGTGCACGGCGCATTTTGCGGGGTCGGTTTTTCGTTCCACAGGTTACTATGAAGACATTTTGATTCTTTGGAGACTGACCTCAAACTTTACATTAATCTACTATATACACTGAAGACATTTTACTGGATACAGCGCATATTATAGGGACTTTTTTGGCTGTATATACAGATGTCTTCAAAGTATGCAGAATGAATATATATATATATATATATATATATATATATATATATATGCATTTCACATACCTTGAAGACATCTGTATATACAGCCAAAAAAGACCCCGTAATATGAGCTGTATCCAGTAAAATGTCTTCAGTGTAAACAGTAGAATAATGAAAAGTTTGTGGACAGTCCTCAAAGTAACAAAATGTCTTCATAGTAACTTGTGGAACGAAAACCCGTCCCCGTAACATGCGCTATGCACATATATATATATATATATATATATATATATATATATATATATATATATATATATATATATATATATTCATTGCCCATACTTTGAAGACATCTGTATATACAGCCAAAAAAGTCTCTTTAATATGCGCTGTATCCAGTAAAATGTCTTCAGTGTAAACAGTGGCATAACGAAAAGTTTAAGGACAGTCCCCAAAGTAACAAAATGTCTTCGTAGTAACTTGTGGAACGAAAAACCGTCCCCGCAACATGCGCCGAGCACATATATATATATATATATGTGCACAGCTCATATTGCGGGGACGGTTTTTCGTTCCACAAATTACTTTGAAGACATTTTGTTACTTTGGGGACCGTCCTCATACTTTTTATTAATCTACTGTTTACACTGAAGACATTTTACTGGGTACAGCGCATATTAAAGGGACTTTTTTGGCTGTATATACAGATGTCTTCAAAGTATGAGCAATGAATATATATATATATATATATATATGTGCACAGAGCATTTTGCGGGGACGGGTTTTCGTTCCACAAGTTACTATGAAGACATTTTGGTACTTTGGGGACTGTCCACAAACTTTTCATTATTCTACTGTTTACACTGAAGACATTTTACTGGGTACAGCTCATATTACGGGGTCTTTTTTGGCTGAATATACAGATGTCTTCAAAGTATGTGAAATGCATATATATATATATATATATAAATATATATATATATACTATGAAGACATTTTGTTACTTTATATATATATATGTATTCATTTTGCATACTTTGAAGACATCTGTATATACAGCCAAAAAAGTCCCTATAATATGCTCTGTATCCAGTAAAATGTCTTCATTGTAAACAGTAGAATAATAAAAGTTTGTGTGCGCTATGCACATATATATATATATATATATGTGCACAGCACATATTGCGGGGACGGGTTTTCGTTCCACAAGTTACTATGAAGACATTTTGTTACTTTGGGGACTGTCCTTAAACTTTTCGTTATTATTGTGTTTACTCTGAAGACATTTTACTGGACACAGCGCATTTTATAGGGACTTTTTTGGCTGTATATATATATGCATTGCCCATACTTTGAAGACATCTGTATATACAGCCAAAAAAGTCCCTATAAAATGCGCTGTGTCCAGTAAAATGTCTTCAGAGTAAACACTAGAATAACGAAAAGTTTAAGGACAGTCCCCAAAGTAACAAAATGTCTTCATAGTAACTTGTGGAACGAAAACCTGTCCCCGCAACATGTGCTGTGCACATATATATATATATATCTATAAATATATATATTTTGTTTTATTACACTTTAACCTGAATTGGAAAATAGCATCGCTGAATTGAAAATTTTTTTCTCCTAAATTAGCGGAGAAATGTTCTCGTCCGCAATGGACAATTTTTTTTTCAGAAGGTAATCAAGTATCTACTGAAGGGCATTCTTTTTTTTGCTGTTGTTGAAACAAATGTAAACTACTAAAATTTTAAGTTAAACAAGTTTTAATCAATCAAAATTTTAATCATCATATCGTGGTCCTAAGGTTACTACTAAAATTTTTATTTTGGGGGTTCTGCAACCTCATGTAATAAATTTTTTCTACAACGAGTACGTTAATGGCAATTTCAGATTTTTTTTCCTGAACAAGATTCTATTGCATTAAAATAGCCTAGACAGTGTAGTTTGTAATTTTTTTTCTTATTGGATCTGCATAACTTCTTCTTGGGTAAATTTTGCTTGTCCATATATATTGGCATTGTTTCCTCGCTGGGTCAAAATGTCTCGACAACAAAACAGGTTACAGTCACCTGGGGCTTCGGCTGATATAAATGCTTCCATTTGTCAATTATGCAATGCATCGTTAAGGGAAAGTCAGGATTGTATAATCCTAAGCGATTGTTCCCACGGTAGAAACTATATCAGCCGAAATTTTAGTCAAAATGTTCCGCAAGAGTCGCATTCTCAGTTACTTAATATCACGGCGGAAGCACAGGATTTTGCCCCTGTTCATGACAATGGCAAAGTTGGTAATACTGGTAATGAATTTGAATTTTCTGGTACCGCACACATTAGCGGTCCTACGAATATTTCCAACGGCGTTTCGGTCGATTATGAGCATATTAATCGATTATTTGAACAGACTTTATCTGGGCTACTCGAGGGCATAAATAACCCTGCCCGGAACTCATGTTCTCATACTTTTCCTCAGTCTACTGCTAATACCTCCGTCATCGAACAACATTCAAACGTCTCCGCCTGATGGTTACCAAAAGAATTCTAATCTTTCGTTTAATCCGTCTTTCTACCCCTCCTATGGGTATAACCCCGAGAAAGTTAACTCCATTATTCAGAATTGGCACCTAAAATTTGACGGCTCTCAAACGGGCTCGAACGTCGAAGAGTTCTTGTATCGACTATGCACGTTAACTCGGGATACGTTTAATGGAGATTTTGGAATCATTGAGAGAAACCTACACATTTTGCTGACAGGTAATGCAAAAGATTGGTACTGGGGCTACCACAAAAAAGTGAGCGCTATTGAGTGGGATGCCTTTTGTGACGCTTTACGAAGCCAATATCGAGATTTTAGATCTCCATATGATATTCGAGAGGAGATCAGAAACCGGAAGCAAAAACCGGGTGAACCCTTCGATATCTTTTACGAGGCAGTTTCATCGATCATGAATCGGTTGCCATCCCCTATGTCGGAAACTTATCTTATGGAAATTCTTTCTCGGAATTTAAGACCTGAAATACGGCAAGATCTTTTGTATGTTAAGATACAATCAATTTCCGAATTACGCAAACTGGTACGTAAACGGGAAAATTTTTTAAATGACGAACATGTGCGTCGTAATTTGTCCAATCGTTATAACCCAAACTTTGCTCCTCGTCGATACGTAGCAGAATTGGAAGATGTTATTGACACGAGTCAAATTGATTCTCCAGTAGATGAAGAAAAATCTGTCAATGCCATCCAGGCGCAGAATCCTCCAAAATGTTGGAATTGTGATGGGCCTGGTCATCATTGGGAGGATTGTCTTCGGGACCGGAAAATATTTTGCTACGGTTGTGGAGCGAAGGGAATCTATAAACCCGATTGTACCAAATGTGCGACTAGAAAGGCAAATTCTTCAAAAAACTTACGACCTCTACTGTGTCTGAAGGAGCAACCTTATGGTCAAAAATTTCTTCAGATATTATCACCAGACTAGACCCTGTTATTTTCGATACAAACATTTCGATTTCAGAATATAATTAAAATCCAGATTTACCGTGTACGTTAAAACCTATGTTGATTTTAAAGAGGGCTGCCGTTTCCGAAAGTAGTACCAATGTAGCGACCAAACCTAAGGAACCCTATCCCAGATTACCCTACCATGAACGATGGAAAATATACCTGAGGAAGCGGGACGAGATTTTTAATGTTGCAGAAATTTCTGGATGCCCTGTCGGAAAACCCAAGCGATCTATGTTGCGTCTTCGTGAATATTGGAGGAAGAGGAGGTATTGTCGGAAATTCATTATTTCTACCATATTTAGCAATCCTAGAGATATGCGCTATTATGCAAAAGTCTCATTTTTAAACTTCAGCGAATTCGGTCTGCTGGACAGTGGGGCCAATATTAGTTGTATTGGCTCAGATTTAGCATCTTTAGATTTCTCTGCATGTACTACATTTGTTAAATGCAAATCTGTTGTTAAAACAGCGGACGGTAGCCCTCAAAGAGTTATCGGGTGGTTTAATGTCGACGTTCATAATACCATCTATATCTCATTGACTTATTTTAGGTATTGACTTCTGGGAGTCTTTCCAATTGTTTCCAGATGTGATTGGCTCGGTGGATATTTTTAAGTTGGATGAAGTGCCCAATAGATCATCTGAATTGTCCACTATTCAAATGGTGCCCAAAAGTCCTTCTGAGCCGGTGATAAAATCTGAAATAGCCGACGAATTTTTATATCCGTTAATTCCTAGCCAACGACACCAGTTAAACACTGTTATTGCACTTTTTCCAAACTTTGAAAACCAGGGGTTGGGTCGAACCGGCTTAATTAAACATTCAATAGACGTAGGTAACACTCCACCAATCAAAAACCGGTTCTATCCCGTTTCTCCCGCGGTGGAGAAACTAATGTTTTGTGAAATTGATAGAATGTTAGAGTTAGGAGTGATTGAACCTTTTACCTCACCATGGAGTTCACCAATGAGGCTGGTTATAAAACCTAACAAAGTCCGATTGTGTTTAGATGCGCGGAAAGTCAATCTAGCTACGAGAAAAGATGCGTATCCACTCCCAAGCTAGAGGGTATATTCGCTAGACTCCCAAAAGCCAGTATCATCACCAAGCTCGATCTGAAGGATGCCTATTGGCAAATCGCTTTAGACGATGCCTCTAAACCCCTGACCGCATTTACAGTTCCGGGTAGGCCCCTCTACTAGTTTGTAGTAATGCCTTTCGGACTCTGTAACGCCCCGCAGACGATGTGCAGACTGATGGACGAAATTATACCGCCTTACCTCCGATATTGTGTATTTGGTGATTTGGACGACTTGGTAATCGTGTCTGAGGATTTTACAAACCACTTAGAAATTTTGATACGTATTTCTTCGCAGTTTCGGAAAGCAAATTTAACTCTAAATGTGTCTAAAAGCAAGTTTTTTGTGACTAGGGTGAATTATTTGGGCTACGTTATAGGAAACGGGGGAATCACAACAGATCCTGAAAAAGTCAGCGCAATACAAAAATGGCCAGTACCAAAAAATTTGAAACAAGTAAGGGGATTCTTAGGACTTGCTGGGTGGTACCGTCGATTCATTGAGAACTTTTCCACCTAGGTATATCCTATCACCGAACTATTATCGACGAAAAAAAAGTTTACTTGGACCCCCGCCGTTCAAACAGCATTTGATAAAATAAAAATTCTCCTTACAACATCCCCTGTGCTAAGCAATCCAGACTTTAGGAACAAATTTTACCTCCACTGTGACGCTAGTGATTACGGTATTGGCGCAGTTCTTATGCAGCTAGATGAGAATGCCCAAGAAAAACCGATTGCATTCATGAGTCGGAAATTAAATTCCGCGCAACGAAATTACAGCGTCACAGAGAGAGTGCCTTGCAGCTTTAGAAGCTATTAAACGGTTTCGATGTTACCTGGAGATGCAAGAATTGGAGGTCATTACGGACTACTCCAGTATTGTTTGGCTGATGCGCCAGCAAGACTTAAGTGGACGATTAGCCAGGTGGGTGTTTAAACTTCATTACGGTGGGTGTTTAAACGTCATTACGGACTACTCCAGTATTGTTTGGCTGATGCGCCAGCAAGACTTAAGTGGACGATTAGCCAGGTGGGTGTTTAAACTTCAGGCCTACAAGTTTTCGGTAAGTCACCGAAAAGGTAAGGATAACATAGTTCTGGACGCATTGTCAAGAATACCGGATGCGGAAGTATGCGCCTTAGAAATCCTAGAACCGGAAGTTGATCTAAATTCGCCACATTTCGAAGATCCCGATTACGAAGAATTAAAAATGAAAATAGCTAAAAGTGAAGATAAATTCCCAGATGTAAAGACTGTACACAAATATGTTTACATCCGCACAGAACACTATACGGGTAACGAACAGCAAGAACTACATGCTTGGAAGCTCTGGATACCTACCAACTTAAGAAAGGATGTACTCTCGAGGGCTCATGACACTCCAGTGGCTGCACACGGCGGCATACACAAAACTTTGGAGATCCTTCGCAAAAATTTCTACTGGCCTGGAATGATACGTGATGTGCGAATCTACGTTGGAAAATGTGAAGTTTGGAAAAAGACAAAGGCTCCAAATTTCATAATGAAGCCACCAATGGGAAACCAGGCAACTTCTATTCGCCCATTCCAGCGCTTATACATCGATCTGCTCGGGCCATATCCTAGAAGTAAGTCGGGTTTCATTGGGCTATTGATAGTTCTGGATCATCTTACCAAGTTCCACTGGCTCTACCCTCTTCGAAAGTTTACCTCTACGCATATTCAAGAGTTTTTGGAGAAAGAACTATTTCACACCTTTGGAGTCCCAGAAGTAATTGTGAGTGATAACGGTAGTCAATTTCGAGCTAATGATTTTAATGCGTTCTTGACGAAATATGGAATTACCCACACCTATACAGCCGTCTACTCCCCCCAGTCTAACGCTTCAGAACGCGTCAACCGATCGCTAATAGCAGGTATTCGGGCTTATTTGAAGAACGATCAACGACTGTGGGATGAAAACCTAACTGCTATAAGTTGGGCATTACGAAACTCTCACCATCAGTCTATAAATAGTTCACCTTATCATGCATTGTTTGGGTTTAGAACTTTACAGTTACTTGATGAACCCTCCATCAAAATTTCTAGAGAGGACCATTTACAGACACTTAGACATGATTTGCGCAAACATATCCGGGAAGCCTACGAGAGGAAGCAACATCGTTATAATATGAGAATTAGAGTTCCCACTTTTTAGGTTAGCCAGGAAATATTCAGGCGAAATTTCGCACAGAGTATCGCCGGGAAATATTTTAATGCGAAACTTTCTCCCGTCTTTATAAAGGCACGGATTCGGCAAAAAGTGGGGAATCATTACTATCTTCTTGAAGACTTGGCAGGTAAGCTTGTTGGTACTTTCCATGCTAAGGATATCCGCCCATGAGTGCCCCAGTTCCCACTAATTCTGTTACTCAGAGAGCCAGAATTATCGGGTTTTGTAAGGAAGGACTGGTTTGGATATAATACAATAGCAGACAAAAATCGGTTTGGTCATTTCACCTTTTTTTTATAATTTTTAAATGCAGTATTAAATATATATCTGAGGGCAGTTATATAATGTTTCATTGAAATGTTTCGATTTTTATTCAGGAAATATTATAAAAAAATATTTTGTTTTTTTAGTCCAATACAAAATTTTTGACCAAATGACCACCCTAATGTATAGCACAGGTATTACAATCAGTAATTATTAATGACTTTATTGGATTATTTTACTTCACTTAAATTAAATGTACTTCACAGTTTTTTCAGTGTAGTGAGCACGTTAACACTAATTTTAAAATTTTTGACAACCTCTTTATGGTGTATATGACTTGAGATATATACCCCGAAAAATGTCAGGAATTTCTCTATTATGAGAAAAAATTTTTTTTCTCAAAAAACTCTATACTCTCTTTCTATTAGAGAATAAAGAAAAACCTGACCACATGAAGAATTTATATTTGTGTGTTCTCTTTACACTCATTTATGGTATATGCCTATTGTTTACCAGTGCAGATCGTTTTGCGGTTTTAGCTAAATTTTTTGGCATTCGAATCATCTTAAAATCCATCATTATTATTGTGTATTTTTTAGACTCAAGGTATAATTAATTAATAAAATTTACCATAAATTCCACAACCTTGGTAATTTGTGTAAGTTGGACTTATCATTCATAGGTTTTTTTTCACTGTTGGTTTAGCAGGCTCAAAACACGATTTTTTGTACTGCATATGCATTACGAAGGTTTCATCTCCGATAATGTGTACTAGAGGGGTAACGGAATTATTGGTGTTTGCTTTTTTGCACATTTCAACTATTCTTTTCTTATTTCTACCTGAATAGCATATTTCTTGGATTCTCAAGAAACCACGCTACTTTCTTTTTATATTAACTGTCAACTGTGGCAAAGTTTTAAATTGTTGAAAATACAGTTCATCCTAAATAGTTAGGCACTATTGTTTGTAACAGACGTAGAAAATTTCTTAAATCGGTTAAAATTCTACCAATTTTCTACACACATTCTATAATTTAAAGAAACAAAAAATTTGGTTCAAGTTGTTATTCTCTTCCTCAATAGTTCCCAAAACTATCGAACTTATAAATCCAAAAAAAAATATTCAATTACGTTACATGAGTATACTGAAAAGATGGCCGCATAGTTTTCTGCTAAGGCAGGAGACGTAGACTGTA